>JAKVQR010000213.1:0-53532 GCA_030462915.1 Petasospora meyerae | reverse complement strand
GGCGTTATCTTGTTCGGTTAGCGCGCTACGCGCAATTTCAATTTCCGGGTCTCAATCATCCCGTTCCCTGTGGTTATTTCACACGTCACATCCAGAACCACACTCCTTTCTAAAAAATCGATTCTCTCCATTGGTGATGATATCTCTTTCATCCGCACAAACAGCTCACACTACGGATCCACTGATGTGAACGATCTTCTGTTCCCCATCACCGAGACATACTACCTGGAGTACAAATCTCACAAAGTTCGAATGGATCCCATCGATTGGCGTCACTCTCCTCTACTCTGCCTACAGATCTCTCTTTGTTTCTTCATCTTTATCGTCAACGGTCTTGCTGACCAGACCATCGGAACATTGATGCCCATTCTCTCCGACCATTTCAACGCCTCACAGACGGAGGTGACCACAGTCTTCATGGTGAGTTTTGTTGGATTCTCCATCGCAGCGCTTATCAACGAGAAGTGTCATGCAATGTTTGGTCGTCGTGGAGTTTTGATGCTAGGTGTGCTGGGACCTATCATCTGTCATGGAATTAATTCAATGCACGATTCTCTGCATTTGTTTGTGGGGATGTACCTTGCAGTTGGTATCGGGGGAGGACTCCTCGGAAGTGCCATCAACGTATTTCTCAGTTCTATCGTGGATCACAATGAGATGATGGGTTTGCTTCATGGCTTCTTTGGTGTTGGTTCGATCATCTCTCCACCTTTGGTCTCTTGGATAGCAGGGAACTATGGATACAAGTACATCTATATGATACTGTCGTTCCTCTACTCTGTCTGTCTGCTGGCATTGACCTTCACTTTCAGACATGAGACTAAGTGGAAATATGCATTCATGACTCGTGTTGCTGATAGTGACGGTGTTTCGGTGATGATGGATCCTACAAATGCGCTGGATATGCTAAAGAACAAAGTTGTTATGGCATTCTGTGCATACCTCTTCTTCTATGTTGGTGGTGAGATTGCGATTGGGTCATGGTTGCTTGCATACCTCACTGAGATGAAGAACATCGAACAGTTTGACGCTTCCATCATCGTATCCATGTTCTGGACTGGCTTGACATTTGGTCGTATGTCTCTTGGGTTCATCACTAAGAGGTTCAGATCTGCTTACTCTGCCAATAGAACTTACAGTTGGATCTCATTCATGGCTTACACCTTGTTTGTGATGTTCACCATGACCTACCCTGGGTCCGAGTACATGACACTGTCCAAACCATTGGTGTTCATTGCCGGTGTGTTCATAGGTCCACTATACCCAACAGCCAGTGTCGTTTTACTCAAGCTGCTTCCGGTGCATCAGCAAGTGTGTGGAGTTGGAATTGCTTCATCAACCGGTGGATCAGGATCAGCAGTGGTTCCATTTGTGGTTGGAGCTTTGTCTAGAGCCATTGGCTTCAAGTGGTTGTTGTTGATCATTGATGGATCTCTGCTGGCTTATTGTCTCGTTTGGGAGACCGTTCCATCTCTTGTTTCGGAGAAGGACAGAGCCAAGTGGTGACCACTAACTGCTACTAAGATTATATAGATAAACGGAAAAACATATGATAACTAGAAGCGTGGATAGTGGACACTAGATATTGCACCTGCGAGCCATCGATCTGGTCGCCATGGCAACCTGCAACACTCGGATTATCTCCGCGGGGTAAGGAGTCATGAGTCATGACTCAACGGCGGTCTCACCTTGATAAACGACTTGAGAGCGATTTCTTCACAACCCAAGCAGCCTTTCTTGGACTACCAACACCTCTTTCACATCCTCTATAATCACCATTAACAGTTCTAGGCTACAAATAGGCTATCAGGTGTAGTCCCGAGGTTGAAGCGCCCGGTGGAGGGTGGAGGTAAGAATTTTTTCAGCTCCGTGTATCTCCGGTCATAGAAAAAAAAGTTCAACTCTCGCGATCGCCGATGAGCTATCTTTTCTTTTTATGAAAGGGTTTTCCTATATCTTGAAGATTTTTACCCACATGGGTCTCCTTATAAAAAGTATTCAGGTCCACCAGCTTCCGTTCAACAGAAATACTCATTTGAGTCATAACGTCTCCCACAGGCCTGATCTCAACAGCCAACACCAACACGCATACTACACACGATGGAGGACTCAACCGCCCACCAACCGCCATTGAGGGACTCCCTGAAGCTCAAGAAGTCAGAGTTCGCCATCACAGAAAACATCCTGCTGCAAAATACCCCTCCACAATCACCGGGAAGGTTCTCCAATGACAGCGAGAGTGATCCGCTCGAAGACATTGCCATTCTGGACCCAACCGCCACATACACCGTGGAGTATAAAGGCCACACAGTACACATCGACCCCATTGACTGGCGCCATTCTTCGCTTCTCCGTATCCAGATCGCATTGTGTTTCTACCTTTTCACGCTTGGCGGTCTTGCAGATCAGACTATTGGTACACTCATGCCTATTCTCGTGGAGAAGTTCCATGCCACACAGACCGAAGTGACCACGATCTTCATGGTGAGTTTTGTCGGTTACACTACATCTGCATTTCTCAATGAGTCTCTTCATGCCCGCTTAGGGAGACGTGGTGTGTTGCTGATAGGATGCCTCGGACCAATCTTCACACATGGAATCAACTCGATGCACAACTCTCTTTACATCTTTGTTGGTGCTTACCTCATTGTGGGACTTGGAGGTGGTTTGGTTGGAAGTACTTTGAACGTGTTCTTGAGTTCTATCAACGATCACAACGAATTGATGGGGCTTTTACATGGATTCTTTGGGTTTGGATCCATCATTTCGCCACCTTTAGTCTCATGGATTGCACAGCGCTGGGGTTACAAAGTCTACTTGATGCTTCTCTCGTCGTTGTATGTGCTTGGTCTCGTTGCAGTGTCATTGGCTTTCAAGCATGAAAACAAATGGAAGTACGCCTATCTGACACGTTCCAACCGCAACTCCGATGCCTCTGGACTTGATAGTGAGGACGAGGAGGATACACCACAAGGATCGGGAAACCTCGACATGCTCAAGAACAAACTCATCTTGGCATTCTGTACCTACTTGTTCTTCTACGTCGGTGGTGAGTTGTCTATTGGGTCATGGCTTCTCACATATTTGCGTGAGTTGAAGGGAATGGAACAATTTGAAGCCTCCCTCATCGTCTCATGGTTCTGGTTTGGTTTGACGTTTGGTCGTATGACTTTGGGTTTTGTCACCAAGAAGTTCAGATCCGAGTACACTGCAAACAAAGTGTATGGTTGGTTATCATGGGTCACATACTCTGGTTTCGTTGTCTTCTCAATGTCATACACTGGTAACAAATTCAATCTCCTTTCCAAGCCGTTGGTGTTCATCGCTGGTGTATTCATCGGACCATTGTACCCAACAGCCAGTGTTGTTCTTCTCAAGCTTCTCCCAATTCATCAACAAGTGAGTGGTGTGGGGATTGCTTCGTCGATTGGTGGTTCTGGGTCCGCCGTTGTGCCCTTCATTGTTGGATCTGTCTCCAGAGCTATCGGGTTCAAGTGGTTGTTGGTCATCATCGATATAGTGTTGTTCGTGTATTGCTTTGTGTGGGAGTTGGTACCGAAGCTCGCGGGAGTCAAGGGCGAGTGGTGATGTACTGAGATCTTCAGATATTCGGTTCTGTTTACGATAATGCAATAGATAATTAATGATACCAGATAACACTTTTAAAAAAGTATCGATTTTGGCGTCATATAAGTCCATCGCGTGGACCTTCAAGAGACGGTCAAAATTCAGCGACGGTCCAAAAGCCATGAACACGACAGCATTAAGACAACAAGAGACCACACAACATGAAGAAAGACAGAGTGCTGATATTTGGGCCACAGAATATTGATAAACACTCTCTGATAGGCCACCTAACGCCACAATCCACAGAAAGATCCACTGAAAACATACAATCGGTGACGCTCACCACTCAGTACTTCACCACAGAGATCGACATATGGATAGATGAGTTCGAGGACTTGGATTTGTGGTGCGCAGAGTATACGAGTGAGGAGGCCAAAGAAGTACGAGAAGTGATCAGTGGGGTTGTTTACTGCTTTGACTTTGAGTCACCGGCAAAACTCGAACAGGACATTAAGACGATAACAAGACTCGTTGAGAAGCTGGCACAAGAATAGAATGACGGTGAAGATGCCATCGACTGGGACGGATTGAAGATCTGTGTTGGATTTGGAGAACTCAAAGCGGAGTGGGAAGACTACGAAGACGCATCCTTCAGTAACGGCTGGGAATGCATCAACATCAGTGATGACCGAGACTTCAACGAATTCAAAGAACGTGTTGGGCCACAGAGGTTCAAAGAAGTGATTGAGAGCCACGAATGGGCGGGGACTACTACACAAGAGAACGCATCGGAGCAACTGGCGAATGAAACCGTGGATGTGAATGCTATGGATTTGGAAAGGATGGTGGAGTTTATCAAACAGGCCAAGGCCAGAATATCACAGATAGAAGACCCTGCTGAACGAGACAGACAAGCCAAGGAGTTTATAGACCAACTCTCAATCTAACTTTGCATCTCCTTCGACCTCTTCGATCTTGGTACTGAATAGTAGCTTCTGCCCAAGGCGTTTACCCAAGAACACCTTCACTGGGATCAAAACCAACAAGATGCATTGTGTGAATAGCTTCTCCTTACCACCGAGGAACTTCAAGCTCATGAACATGATGACGAACTCACAAACGGACAGGGAGACAAACTGTGGTAATTGCAGGGCAAGGAAAGTGGATGCGATCCATGAAGGTGTATGTCCGAGATATCTGAGTTTTTGCATGTGATACACGTACTTGATGACGCCGTACACCGACAAGATGGCAATATAGACCGAGTAGACGGTGTGTCTTTGCAATTTGATGTCATGACTGAGACACCACGTACACCACACTTTGAGGAAGTTGTCGAGGAGATACGACGCTGGTGTGATGGGTAGAAGCCTCACAATGGATAGCACGAGTTCCACTGTGGATAATGCGTAAATGGACCCCTCGAAGAAGTGCTGGATCCCACCGGGAAGGAACTTGCGACCCACCAGGGGCAACAGTGCTATCAAACGTGCAAGGATGGCAAAGTGGAGGAAGGCCGCAGACGTGTAAAAGCTCTTCATAAGAGCAAATATGAGTTTTGAGTTTCTGAGGTTGATCTTCTGGGGCATTTTGGTGGGGTTTGGAGGGGAGAATTAATCACTTCAGTTGGATCAACAGAGAGTCCATCGATGAAGAGGCTGTACAGGTTGACACTTTGCCATTGTTTTCGTAGAGGTGTTCGGATGTTTTAGATCATCACGTCCCGCGAAGTTGTTCGATGCCATCCAACTACCAACTCATAACGTGTTCGTTCATACAACTTCGAGTTCCTCAAAACTCATCCAACCGACACAAATTGAACCAATTCAAGCGGAACAAGATGAGATTCCCGCTTCTATTCCTGTTTATTCTCGTGACATCGGCGTTTGCTGCGTGGTCTGCCGACGACTTGGAGCTTTTCCACCTCCAGAGCGATCTCGTCAAGGAGTACGGACCAGATGCAAACTTCTACACATTCTTTGAGCTTCCAGATGGCCCAAAGAGCACTTTCAAGCAGGTCAAGAAGCAGTTTAGAAAACTCTCACAGAAATACCACCCTGACAAAGCCAAGAAACTGGGGATCTCCAAGAAGAAAGCCAATAAGAGATTCGAACGTTTGAATCTGATTTACAACATCCTGCAAACGGACAAGCGTACCAGATATGACTACTTCCTTGATAAGGGGTTCCCAAAGTATTCAGCCACGGGATACTGGATTTACTCTAAGTTCAAGCCTGGTATGGTCTTCACGATTGTGTTCTTGTTTGTGGTTGTGAACATCTCCCATTTCGTGATCTTGAAGATCCAGGCCAATTCACACAGAAAGAGAATCGACGCTTTGAAGGAAGAGATTAAAAGCTTTGCACAACAGCAAGTTGCAGGTGACGAAATGATGCTTGGACAGCAGAGAAAAGTGAGACATGAAGGGTTGGGTAAGACTTTCCTTGTGAGAATCGACGGTGTGTTCTTATGCGATGAGGACGATGAAACCAAGTTGGAGAGAGTGACTAGTGATGCAGTCCAGGATCCCACATGGAGAGACATCCTTCTTATCAAATGGACTGTGACATTGTGGAACAAGACAGGACTCTATCACATCGATTTGTCACTTCCTGAGCAGAAGTCTGAGGAAGTTGTGTATGGTGGGGACGATGAGGAGAAGACCAAGAAGCCAAAGAAGAAGCCAATGGGCGAAAAGATGGTTCTACCGAATGGCAAAGTGATCTACTCCAAGAAGAAGAAGAACTGAGTAATAATAACGAAGAATTGATGTGCATTTGGTGACGTAGTTTAAAAGCTCACCCGCTTGCGAGCGGGTTGTACTCGCGAACATGGTGTGGACTCCGGAGTCTTGAAGGGTCCACTGCTTCTTCCTGGAGATAACAAGTGGAGGAACCAGCTGCGCACTGTATCAGATAGGGTTGAAGCGAACAATACTCTATCATGTCTACCCAGCCACCTGCACTCCCACCAAAAGAACATGCATCCAGTTCATCGGCTTCACCACCGAGCTATGAGGCTGAAAACCCACAACAACCACCACAACCACCACAACCATCATCACAAGAACAAGAACAAACACAGCGTTCTTGTATCCCATTGCCGTCTGCATTCGAGTTAATCCCAACTAGAGAGATCACAAAGTTCCTTGATGAGATCGAAGTGATGAAAGGATACCTTGTCCAGCTTGTGAAGGGACAGATTGAAGAGGACTGCAAAGAGGTGGATACAGTGATGGCACAAATTGAACAATACAAGCAACAGTTGATTAAGTTGGAACAACAGAAGAAAGACACAAATGTTAGACTATAGAGTTTACAACAGCTTTTTGCAGAATGGACACAGGTTGAGGCGGAGATGGATGAAGCGCTGAAGAGATTCTCCAGAGAGAGCATTTATGCATCCTTACAGGCATCAATGATCGAATCAAGGAAATTGACAGAGTCTTTACAGGATTCATTCGTCTCAGCATCGACTTCGCACGATGAATAGTCCATTCAGGACTTCATCAAGACTTACAAATCTGAGAGAACGACCTTGTATAAGAGACAGGAGAAGATTGCCAGATTCAACGAGAACAGAGTCGGTGGGATGAACGGATGATGCAGATATATACTCAGAGAGACCAAAGAATGCAATAGTAACGAACATTTCATCTTAGATAGTCTAATTTAGCGTCATATATCGCTTCCATCACTCTAATCTGCTTACGTAACCACAAGCGTACTATTTCCGGCCCGCCCGGTGACGTTTCTTGGGGGAACAAAGCAGTACGTGTAAACAATACAAACCAACATACTCCATCTCTATATTCAGCGGCTAGTCACATACTCCCACTTGCACCTATTATCGCCCTCCTCAATGGACAGCAAAGACAAGAAGTTTGCGCAGGGAATTGAAAAGGCACTGGCGCAGTTCGATGCCGTTGAAGAGTGGGCAGACTACATAGCCTTTCTCTCCAAGCTGCTCAAGGCACTACAGCAGAAACACACCACACCCAACTACATTCCACATGCATTGTCCATCTCCATCACCCTCTCTAAGTGTCTCTCACCAAACCTACCATCCGGTGTCCATTCGAAGACGCTGGAGTTGTACACGTTCATCTTCAACGAGCTGGGAACCGATGGCCTCAGTAAGCAGGTTGATCTGTGGGTGCCTGGTATCTTACCGCTGATGCAGTTCGCCTCCATGTCCATCAAAACAATGGTGATCAACTTGTACAACGACTATATCCTATCATTACCGTCCGACACTTTGAAAACAATCATCCGCCCGCTACTTTCATGTTTGATCCCATCATTGGATGACGAGAGATCAGAGTTCTTCGATGCTTCATTCGCCTTGGTGGATCGTCTGCAGAAAGAGCTCAACGACGACCCTCTGTTTTGGCAATCATTGTTCATAGTCATCATAACAAGTGACGAGAGAAGACTCGGGTGTTTGGTGTGGTGCAACAAACGTCTTCCAGAACTGAACATTGTCGTGGACCCACCATAGGATGAAGTGGAGGACCCTACTGAATACTATAAGCAGCAGTTGAAAGAGTCATTCTCACAAGACCAACTGGCGCTGATCACACCTGAAGCTGGTCTGCTGATCCGTGCGTTCGGAGCTGCTCTGAAGTCCCCTAATTTGTTGATTCAGAGAGGGTTTTTCGACTTGCTTATCAATAAGCTTCAACTCAATGCCACAGTATTGCAGAAGATCTCACCACCACAGGACCTACAAACACTTATGATGTCCGCAGTATCCGCCATCTTGAAGAAGGACATGTCCATCAACAGAAGAGTCTGGACTTGGCTTCTTGGCCCAGAAACTACCTCGGCATTACACCTCCAGTACTTCAAAGAGAACGGCTCTCAACTTCTCACTGACGGTCTGTTACAACTGCTCGAAGGGAAATACGACCAAAGACCAGCCTACGAACAAAAGATTGAGGCTCTAAAGATTTCCTTGTCGTTGTTGGATCGTTGGGAGATCGGTTCAGAAGTGATCCCTCACTTGTTTCTACCTGCTTTACGCTCAGTTCAGACATCTTACGCATCCAAGAGTTACGAGTACGAGGATGTCTTGAAGAATGGGGCCACCTTGTTCGATGCTGTTGAGACACTCAGTATCTACTCGGACATCTACAAGATACTTACTCAGGAGCAACCGGACTTGGGGTTTGTCATCTTCGTGATGCAGAACTTCAATGTCCAAGATGAAGAGATGATCGTACATCAACTGCCTCTCGTGCTCATCACACTACTGTTGAAACACCAAGGAGACGAGGATTGGTTCAAGTTGCTCAAGCTGACCATGGAGCTGATCCCACAGAGAGCATATCTACCAATTGAGCATGCATCCGCTGAAGTGCATGAAATCACACCAGAAGACATCACCACAAGAATAGATGAGTACTACTCTAGGGGTGATGTGTTGAGTCTTCCCTTTCAACCAGCTGATCTCAGTACGATAACACTGGATCTCGTAACGAAGTTGGTACTTGAGAACGTGTCTTCAGGCAACGGTGAGAAGTATGTTTCCCTACTGACCTCTGTCATTGATTCTATTCCGGAGCTGAAGTTCCACAACAGCGCCATCATTGAGATGCTACAAACCCAATCATTCAATGGATCTGTTATCATTGAGTGTGGTAAGCTGTTCACCAGAATTGCATTCCCTTCTCCATTGGTCAAAGTCGAGGTTCTTAGAAAGCTGTGTTTCCAACTATGTGATCTCTTGAAGAATTCAGGAAACAGATACCAAGTCGAGGTGGTGAAGACTTTACACATGTTTACCATCACACAACCAGCTAGCTACGTTGAGGCAGCACTTACTTCTTATCTCTTGAAGATTGACAGTTTTGCAGAGAGATTGCTTGTCTTCAACTACGTTTGGAACCATGCATCAGATACATCATTCCTGGGAAGACCTCTACATGTGATCCTTGACGATCTTGATGAATCCAATGGATCCACATATACCGTACTCAAGAGTTGGATATTGAACAATGTGAATGCTGGGTTCGCCAACAGACTTTTCCAGCTCATTACCAGCACGCTCCAAGAAGCAATGGACGATGATGCCGCATTGTCGTACCATGTCGCCATCATCCAGAGAGTTTTGTTTGTCGACTTGAAGAAGATGATTCCACTGTTCAAAGATGAGTTGACAGTGATCATCTCAGTGAAGTACAAGGACGAGAACGTTTCAACGTACAAGGACTTCACCCTTTTCCATCTGGACAAGTTTGTGAAAAAGAGAAGCCTCGATGCTAAGACCTTCGGCGCTGTGCTTCGTCTATATGAGGTACTGTTGGATGGATCTGAGTCATAGTTCGAGGACCATGTGACGTTGTTGTTCATGCTAGCTAAGGAGTTGGTATCTGAGTGGGATGGCTTGGGTGAAGATCACCACGAGACACTATTTGTTGTGATATTTAACCACTTGACTGAGCTCACAAGACTGATCATTTACAAGCATAGCAAAGTCACTGAAATCCTGATCAAAGAGAATACTTCCGGGAAGCCATTCCTGATTGATTTCTTACTCCTCAGTTTTGTCAAGTTCAACCACTCCGCTCTTCTGAGTGCGTGGATCGAATTGCTGAGTGCCTCGTTAAAGTTCCAGGATGACTACATCTTCAGATTTGTGGAGCCAATTGCGCTCGCAATCCTTCAAAAGGTCTCTAGTCTCTACAACGCGGAGCTGGAATCAAAAGATGACATCTCCATCTCTCTTTTGCTGACCGTGTTGGAAGAGGTGCTCACCCTCTACAGAACATACGTGATATCCATTGAGATTAACCACAACAAGACAGTACAACAGGACGGTCCAGGGTTCTTCTCTACAGTCGCCGGTGTATTTAACGGTGACACTGCAAGACGTAACTCTGAAGATGGGATCATTGTGGAGAACCGTCGTATGCTCACCACCTGTTTCCACTCTGCCATAAAGACATGCTTTGAGATCTGGAGTGAATCCGACAATGTTCTGAGAACCACCAATGACACAGAGAATGCCACCATCAAATACCAATCTCTGAAATTGAAGCACAAGTCCAAACGTTTGCTGGAGAAGCTATACGAGATGGAGCCTGTTGAGTTGCTCAAGACGCTCATCTCAACCACCGCAAGTGAGGAACATGGTATCGTGTTCAAGTTGCTACACGTGCTTGATGGTACGAGACCTCAACTTACTATGCCATACATCTTCAGACTCTTTAGTCAGACTGTCCATGATGCCAGGGTTGTAAGACCAACAAGCATAGAGGTTGGCGAATTCCTTGTTGATTACACCGATTCGTTACAGGATGACTCCATGGAGGACGTATATAGTGACATTCTTTCCTTCCTGAAGTCTGTTGCAGACGACTTGAGTTCATACAAGCCTGTGCTGCTGAACATCGTCAAGTTCATCAGTGTCGTGTCGACCAAGTTGAGCCGTTCCAAGTTCGGCACCCAGAAGAAAGTGAAGAAGGACGTTGCTGACCTGTTCATCAAGATATACCCAACATCACTGAACTTCAAGAACTCAGACATTGCCAATGCTGTGTCTTCCAGTATCAACGAGTACGATCCAGTGCCACAGGAAATCAACACGGAGACCACCACCAATGCCTCATCAACTGAGATCATCGTCAGCCAGGAAGATATCATCAAGACAATGCAGTTTGTTGTTCCCAAGATCCGCAACATTGTCCCTGAGTCTGACCGTCAGACATCTACAGTGTCTACGATCTTGGTTACACTAATAACACCTGTGATGAAGTCGAAGAAGTTCCCTCAAAACGTGATGTCATACCACTTGGAGCTTCTGAACATCATCGCTGAGAGCTTCACAACGTCTAAGAGTATGAAGTTTTTGGTCTCCGAGGTATTCAATGATGCTAAATTCTTCACCATCAAGCTCTGGGATCTAAGTCTTTGGAACTCAGTAATGGTAAAATGGATGGGTAACGATGCTACTGATAGAGTGAACGAATACCTTACAAGAACTACACAGTCCACGACAAACATCTTTAACTGGAACGAGGATGAACAGATACTGAAGAAGTTGACATTACGCCGTGTTGCCTACTTGTTGCTCGTGAGTGAAAAGGATCGTCACATTGTGCTATTGAAGGATCTATTTGCAAAGATGGATGTCTTGCTTGGTCAATCAAGGGGCAACTCCACAGTCGCATCAGAGATCTTCCTCTTGATCAGAGTGGTTATCTTGAAGTTCTCGGAAATACATTTGTACGACTATTGGACGTTCATCTACACTGCATTGCAACGGTTCTTCTTGAACGTGTTACAACCAGAGAACGAAGGCCCAATGGAAGTGGAGACCGTCTTCCAAGCCTCCAAGCTTCTAGACCTGCTCTTGGCTTTGAAGTTTGAGGACTTCCAAGAGTGGATCTTCATTATCGACACTATCAACGCCATCTACAAGGACGCCGGTATTGTGAGTTTGATCGATCGCATCTCTGTGAAAGAGGAGCTGTTCAGTCCAGACGATGCTAATACAGAGAAGACACTGTTGTTGACAAAGATCTCAGAGTCTAAGGGGACAAGAAAACCTGCTTTGATTGGCGTGCACAGCGTGGCCTCTTTGACTTCGTTAAAACCTTTCTTTGACGGACTCAGTTACTACAACTATGAGAATGTGTACAACGGTGGTGCAGTTGACACCCAGGCTTGTGAGGAGGACATTTTTGCTGATTTGTTCAAGGACACTGAATGAGTATCTAGTTGGAAAATGCTATAGAAGTTTACTGGGTGTGTTTTCAGTTATTGTTGTCCATTCTGTAGCGTATTTTATTAATTGTGGAGTATTGTTAGAGCTGTCTAATGCGCGCGGCTGGTATCAAGTCATGAACACAAGGTGAAGGCAAAGACACACCTTCTTCATTCTACAACCACAGATCTACTACGCAAATACCCCAAGGAAATGTCTCTCAGTGCTGTTCGTGTTCCATCAGTGAACAAAATTGCCACTGCGGCAGTCATCGTCTTCCATGGACTCGGCGACTCAGGCAATGGGTGGAAGTTCTTCGCTGAGATTGCACGTCAAAACCCAAGCTTTGACCACATCAGATTCGTGTTCCCCAACGCACCTGTACAACCTGTTACTGTGAATGGTGGAATGCCATCATCCTCTTGGTTTGATATTCAGACTCTTGATGATTGCACAAAGAATAGCGACCCTGCGAGCTACTTGAAAGCGTTGGACGTTGCGAAGCAGTACATCGATGAACAGGTGAAGAACGGTATCCCTACTGAGCGTATTGTTGTTGGTGGTTTTTCTCAGGGAGGTGGTCTTGCACTAGGTACTGCTGCGATGTATGACAAGAAGCTAGCTGGTGTGTTGGCCTTTTCGCCATACTTCGCCTTCTTCCAAACCGCTTTGGAGAAGAAGTCCGATGTGAATCTCGATACACCAATCTTCCACGGCCATGGTGACGCTGATCCAGTGGTTAACTACCAGTCTGCTATTGTTACACATCAGTTCTTCAAGGAGAAGCTCGGATTCAAGAACTACAGACATGAGAAGTACAGCGGCCTACAACACAGCTGTGACAACGATGAACTTGCCCTAGCATACGCACTCATCCAGAAGGTGATACCAAAATGAATCCATTTCTTTGTATAAATGCAAGTTACACCAACCTCTTGGAGTCCCACACGTAAACCATCTCGTCCCATCCCGTCGTAGTGACCCATCCTGGTTCACCCCACAAACTGTAGTCTGCACCAACAACGAACTCTCTATGGTTTCCAAACACTTTCCCCTGTCCATGCCTCGTCAATCTGTTACCCAAACCTGCTCGAGCCGTTGGGTCAGTGTGGTCCTTCCACACACGGGCGGTCATGTCATACGAGCAACTGAGCAGTTCAGCACCGTCATGAGGACTCCATACGAGTTTTCTCACTGCGAACTCATGCCCAATGAATTGGTTCAAGGGAGCAGGCCCAGCCTTAGGTGTGACAATCTGTGGGTTGTCGTTGGTTGGTACCATACGAAGATCCCAGATCTTGATGAGTTTGTCGACTCCTCCAGTGGCTATCACTGTGGGTCTGTACTTGTTCCAATCGCACGATAAGGTCTCTGCACCGTTATGGCCAATGAAGTCTGAAACCTCCGGGTTCGGTAGTCTTGTGTCCCAAACTTGGATGTGTGAGTTGGCATTCACCGATATGAGCATATTTGGGTTATGTGGGGAGAAAGTTGCCTGATATGCACAGTTGTTCTGCATGTGTGGTTTGGAAGCATTCAGTGTGAGCATTGAGGTCTTTCTTTGAGGCATCCACAACTTGATGGTGCCGTCCCACGAACTTGATGCAAACATCGTCTTCTCAACAAGGTTCCAAGTCGTTGAGAACACCTCACGTGTGTGTTCTCTCCATTGCATGATGGGGAACTTTCCTTGTTCACCCAACCCTGTGTCGAACATCTTCAACGATCCATCACCATTCGCAGTAATAACGTGGTTTGCATGCATCTCAGACCATGCAAGGTCGAAAAGACCATCCTGGGTATCAAAGGAGGATTCATTCACGATGCTACCGTCTGGTTGGATTGCCAGTATGTAGAGACGTCCGTTCCCCACAAGACCGAAGTTGGCAGATGTAGCGACGGCGATCTTGTTATCATAGAATGGCGAGTACTTCACAGCATAGCCGTTGTACCCTTTTGTCTGGAAGGACAACATCTTGGTCTGATAAGTGAGTTCAAGGCCAGATTGCCATTCAAACCCAGAAACTGATGAGCTGATGAATAAGAGAAGATGGTCGAATGAGTCGTATCGGCGAATCCCGGGGAATAATCTCCGAAGCAGGGTAACCCTCGTTTATTGATGTTGATCCGAGATCCGAGGCTAAACAGGTTCGGGCACGTTTTGTTTACACTTCAAGGCACCATCGAATCGGAAAGCTTCAGCGAAAGATTCGTGAGAGCTGTCAAGCACTTTCGAAGAGCCATCTGTATGGAGAAAGGAGAGATCTAGAAAGTCATCCGTGCTGAATTGTATCCTCAAATTTTGAAGTGTCAATCTTTCCCACTTTACCATCAAATATCGAATTGTACCGCCCACTACTCCACCAGCTACACCCTGTTATCCTCTCACTACACTTCCTCACTCTCTCTTCCTCACCCAACCACTCCAACTATCACCTCCCTAAACCTCACCAATGACATCCACATCTGGGAGCATGATGGCTGCTGTGCCTCTCAAATACACCTTCCTCATCAGAAACGTCAATAACTCCTACATCTACGAGTCCAACACTGGATTGTGGAACCCACTCTCCCCCAACAATCAGCTGCTATCGTCTATGTTGCCACAGCAATCTCACAAGGATTACCAGATCATCGACAACTTTGGCACTCTTCAGCCGCTGATTGAGCAATCTGAGCCAAAAATCATCACCACAGTCTCTGATTCAAGAGCCAATGAGCACCTCCTTCATCTATGTATCGATTCCTCTTCAGCTCAACAAACCGTCTCTGAGCACCGCAAACTACTCGGTCACTACCACAAATTTGACTACAAGTCTATCCTAATCGACCATGAGGTTTCATCCGCAATCTTTCGCAGTCCAACTATAAATGAATTACTGCCCGATTTCCAACAACATTTGCAGGATCTCGCACAGTACTGCAATGTGGAGATCATCATTTCTGACAGGGTTGAGGACTTCAGTTTGGGCGTCACCCACCAGCCTTCCACCACATCAGGCAAGAACATTTACTTCTATATCCTTGGTGAATCTGATGATACAACATTCGCTGAAACACGTCTGAGAATTTTGCTGGATGCAACTACGGGCATCTACATCGACTCCTTAGAGATCCCACTCTCCATGATTCCCCTGGTTGGTGGTATGTCGTTTGGGAACCTCAAGGCCATCGCAAAGGAAACCGGCGTGAACCTGTACCTACCAACAATCACTCCAGAGTTAAATCCTACAGAGAACCGAAGAAACCTGGATGTCATCTTCCTCTCGGGGTCAGAGGCACTAGTGTTGTTAGCCAAGAAACTTCTACTGGATGTCAAAGAAGCTACCCAAGACTCAATCTACTACAAGAGCATCAGCATCTCAAAGATTAAGAAAGACCTTATTCTTTGCAACAGAACAAACGAACTAACAGCTATCATGTACAAGTACGGTGCATTCATTCAACTGCCACAGCTGGGGTTCGATGACTCCGAGGTTCATTTCCAAGCTACATCTGATGATCTCATCGATCTCGCCATTGAGGATTTCATCTCTCTATCTTCTGATATCTATGAAGGAGATATTTCATTCTTTGAAGCAGACACTACACCAGATATAGAAAGCAAAGCTACTACACCAGCTTCATTGACATTGCATCACGATGAGTTCAACACATTGATCACGAAGATATCCATTGCATCAAATGTGCTGATCTATGCACATCCGCATAATGCATCATTTAAACTCTTTGGAAGCCAGGAAGACTGCTTGAAGGCAGTAAAGCTGTTCAAGAGCTCTTCAATCCAGTTTTATGGTGAGACGCTGGTATCACTCAAGTTGAGTATGGAACTCGGTCTAGGCTACCATGAGTTCATCAGTGGAAAAAAGAACGGAAAGATTGGCAAGATCACAAACAACTCCAAGTTATCAATCATTGATTTCTCACCTTTGAATGAGTTCAACTTCACCCTGGTGCTACAATCTTCAGACTTCACAGACTTCCTCAACTCATTTGCACAGCTTTCAGAAGAACTTCCGTCAGAGGTGAAGTTCTACGTGCCAGAGGCGTTCCATAGACAGATCATCGGAACTGGCGGTACACTGATTCAATCAATCATGAGAAGGTACAACGTGTTCGTCAAGTTCTCGAACTCCTACGATCAGAAGAACAACATGAAGAGCCATGTGAGATATGACAATGTGATCATCAGATGTCCAACAAAAAATTCTTCCAATATTCCACTGGTGAAAACCGAGTTGAATGCCCTGCTAATGAACAGCGAGAATACCAACTTCTTCAACACCTATTTCAAGATCTCACGAAACCAACATCGACTTTTGGACTTTGATAAGATTTAGGAGATTGAGAAGAAGACATCCACATTTTTCAAATTCCCAACCACCGAACCTTCTGAGTATACAATTGTGGAAGTTCTTGGACCAGATACAAGCTCCCTGAATGCTACACGACTCCTGATAACCGAGCTGGCAGAGAGCTATGAGTTCCGTATCACACATTCACCAAAGTTCCATAAACTTATCAACGATTTCAACGAGACCTGGAACGAAAGAATCAGGGTGCCATTCAAGTTGCTCTACAAGTTTGAGGTCATGACTGTTGATAAAAAATCTGCAGACACCGGTTCTTACCACGCCATTATTCTTAGTTACCCACCAGACAGTGACTTGTTCTTGGAGGATGCCATCACACATCTCACATCGTTCCTTCGAGAGTTCGGATTCACCATCATCGACCGTGGTGAACTTTCAAACCACGATCTCATCATTCCAGGCTCCTCAACAAGGTTTGTTCACTCTCACAACACCTCTGTTCCTCCACAATCGAAACCCACTACGAACCCTTCATCGGCATTGTCCACCAGATCATCTTCACAACCACCATCTTCGTCTTCGTCATCTTCTATGAACAGCAGCTTACCAATGTCATACTCAGACCAGTTGTATCAGCTACCCGCTGTGACTTTGAGCCAGCACAGATTTGCCAGTGTTCCCCCAACTGCTTTACTTCAGGGCTATGAAGCAGAACAGCCATCCATTATAGGTAGAAATGTGTATGCTAAGAGAAGGAGTGGAAACAACGGCCATCAGTTGTATCCTGGACGTTGATGAGATGTATTATAGCTTCTTTGCTAGAAACCTGTGCTATTTGCTTATTATGCGATACCCATATCAGAGCTTTATTTATACCCATACAAGGAGATTGATATCAGTAGTGTTTTTTTTTTTCTGATCCAGATTCCAGGTCCGCTATCGGTATCTCCGTGTCTTTTCTTTTTATCCGCCCGCTTAAACCCGACGCTTTGCCACCGAGAAAGTCCTCATGAATCATTTAAACTTTGGAGTTGATGAAAAAATTGTGTCAAATTTCACAATACAGTCAGATAACTGGTCCTCGGAACCATCAGAAGTACTCTTTTAAAGACTTCCACCAAATATGTCCGAAGACGACAGTGATACTCCCCTCGAAGCCGGTGGATTCATCAGAGATGATCCCGATCTCAAGAAGAAGTCCACTAGAAGCACCAGAAAACGTCCCACTAGAGCATCCAGGTCCAGAGAAGTGAGCTATATCGAATCCGATGACGAAGAAGGAACCGATGTTGTGGTAAAGAGAAGAAAATCCACGAGAAGTGCTGCCAAGAGTACCAAACAGAAGTTACAAAAACTGGATGACGATTACGATGAGTATAACCAGGACGACGATAAGGATTTCGAAGGTGAACTTGAGTCAGAGGACGATGACGTTGTGATTGTGTCATCTGTTAGGAGATCACGGTCCGGAACATCTGCGGATCCTATTGACTTGTCTGAGCTTGAAGATGAAGTGAGTGAGCTTGGAGTGGAAGAAGCAGAGGAAGTTGATGATAAGGATGACGATACACCACTCGCTGCCACCAAACCTCGCAAGAAAAGAGCACCTAGAAAGAAGTCTACGAAGGACAAGAAGCCTAAGATACCATACCACACAAGGATGACGGAAAAGTTGTATGCTATGCATCCTGATCTGAAAGATGTGTTCCCGAATTTGGAGTCCGCTAAGAAGATCACACCAGAACAGGCACCACAACCGGAGGGGATGACCATCAAGCTTCTCCCCTTCCAGCTTGAAGGTCTGAACTGGCTTGTCAAACAGGAGGCAAGTATTTACAACGGTGGAATCTTAGCGGATGAGATGGGAATGGGTAAGACGATCCAAACTATTGCGTTGTTTCTCAGTGATCGGACACATCGACCAAACCTTGTGATTGCACCAACCGTGGCCATCATGCAGTGGAAGAATGAGATTGCTCAACACGCGGGTGACTCGCTCAAAGTTGCAGTGTATCATGGAGCCAACAGATCCTCAGATGTGAACGAGCTGATGCAGAACGATGTGATCTTGACCACGTACGCTGTTCTGGAGAGTGTTTTCCGAAAGTAGCACATTGGGTTCAAGAGGAAAGGTAAACTCATCAAGGAACCATCCGTCCTACATAGCATTGAGTTCTACAGAGTGGTGCTGGATGAGGCACACAACATCAAAGACCGTCAGAGTAACACTGCTAAGGCTGCAAACAAGTTGAACACCAAGAAAAGATGGTGTCTGTCAGGTACTCCGCTACAGAATCGTATCGGTGAGATGTACTCCCTCATCAAGTTCCTCAACATCGAACCATTTGGCGACTACTTCTGTACTGTGTGTCCATGTCGATCTCATGACTGGAGATTCAGTGATTGGAGGCACTGTGACTAGTGTGGCCACATCCCAATGCAGCACACCAACTTCTTCAATCACTTCATGTTGAAGAACATCCAGAAACACGGTATACAGGGTGAAGGCTCGACATCGTTCGCCAACATCCAGGCTTTGTTGAAGAACATCATGCTCAGAAGAACCAAAGTGGAGAGGGCAGACGATCTGGGACTGCCACCACGTGTGGAGGAGATCAGAAGAGATTTCTTCAACGAAGAGGAGAAGGACTTGTACCAGTCATTGTACTCTGACTCCAAGAGAAAGTTCAACGAGTACGTGGCGGAAGGTGTTGTGCTGAACAACTATGCTAATATCTTCACACTCATCACTAGAATGAGATAGCTGGCTGACCATCCTGACTTGGTGTTGAGGAGAGTTCACAACAACGCCGAGTTGGGTACAGAGGGACTCAGTGGAGTGATTGTGTGCCAGCTGTGCGATGACGAGGCGGAGGAGCCGATTGAGTCCAAGTGTCACCACAAGTTCTGCCGTATGTGTATCAAGGAGTACGTTGAGAGTTTTGGGGGCAACGAGGATAAGCTAGAGTGTCCAGTGTGTCACATTGCTTTGAGTATTGATCTTCAGGCACCACCGATGGAAGTTGATCTAGAGCACTTCAAGAAAGGATCTATCGTGAACAGAATCAGGATGGGAGGTGAATGGAGATCATCTACGAAGATCGAGGCATTGGTTGAAGAGCTGTACAAGCTCAGATCTGACCGACAAACCATCAAGTCGATTGTGTTCTCGCAGTTCACTTCTATGTTGGACCTGGTTGAGTGGAGATTGAAGAGGGCTGGTTTCCAGACGGTGAAACTCCAAGGTTCTATGTCGCCTATCCAGAGAGACAACACCATCAGATACTTCATGGAGAACACTAACGTCGAAGTGTTCTTGGTGTCTCTGAAAGCCGGTGGTGTTGCTCTTAACTTGTGTGAAGCCTCTCAGGTGTTCTTGATGGATCCATGGTGGAACCCTTCGGTTGAGTGGCAATCTGGTGATCGTGTGCACAGAATTGGCCAGTATAGACCTGTGAAGATTACGAGATTCTGTATCGAAGACAGTATTGAGTCCAGAATCATCGAGCTACAGGATAAGAAGGCCAACATGATCCATGCCACTATCAACCACGACGACGCTGCTATTAATAGGCTCACCCCGGACGATTTACAGTTCTTGTTCATGAACTGATCTTTAAATAGAAAGTTACATTGTGTTTTTTTCTCAATTGATATTCTGTAATGAAAGAAAATAGATTGTGTTATTCAGCAACCACCACGCAAAGTCAACACCAAGTGTAGTTGTTGACCGGCTTGAATTTGGTAGAACTCCACTGTCTTCTCGTCATCACTTGAGTGTGTGTTAGTTTGGATCATTGAAGGATAGACAGAATAGAACACTTACATCTGTCTACCGTTGTAGATGAGACGTTGCTGAGAAGGAGGGATACCTTCCTTCTCCTCCATGACCTCCTTGATACGAAGGATCTGTGTGAAGTTGTTAGTCCATGTCGGTTCTTGTTTAGTTCGTGTACACGATTCGTCCACTTACTTTGTCCGTTGGTTCGACGTCAATGAGGACCTGTGTATGCTGTTAGTCGGTGTGTTCTTTCTTCTCCATCGGGGTGATGCAACGTACTTCGATTCCTGTGAGTGTCTAGCGGGTGTGTGTTAGTATTAGCTTCTTCAATCAAGTAGATTATATTGAGTCACATGCCTTAACTTTCAATTGCATGTTGTTAAGTGATTCTAGATTCTGAACGGATCAATCTCCTGTCTTGTTAACTCAAAGAGAGTTCTGGTTCAACTTCTGTGTTGACGCCTTCCCCAAACACCGCTCTGAAGAAACCCGTGTCAGAAATGGCAGATTTTGAGATGAAGGGAAAAGTCCTCATCACTCCATCTCTATACATTGGATCTAAATTACAGATCACCTCTATATACCATCCATTGACTTTGTATTTGATTGGTGGAAGAGTATAAGATCCTACAAATATGCTCCCCACACCGATTGTGAAGGCGGATTACGACAAGATCTACGAACCAGCGGAGGACTCGTTCCTGCTCTTAGACTGCTTCGAACAAGAACTCGAATATCTCCAATCACACTTCAAATCACAAACACCGCTTGTTGTTGAAATAGGTTCAGGCTCAGGCATCGTCACCACTTTCCTCCACACAAACATCCTACCCAGGGCACTCTACCTCACTACAGACCTGAACCCACACGCATGCTCGACCTCGATACAAACGAGTAAAGCCAACGGTGGTGCTCTGTTCCTCGATTCCGTCTAGACCGACTTGACAAGTTGCATAAGACCAAAGTCTATTGACCTCTTACTGTTCAACCCTCCTTATGTGCCCTCTGCTGATGTACCGGAAGTGCCCAAGGACGATGATGCCTATGAGTGGTTGGATCTAGCACTGGACGGAGGAGACGATGGGATGGTGGTCACAAACAGACTGCTAGACTCTCTTGGTGACGTCTTGAGTGACCAAGGATTGGCTTACATCTTGTTCTGTGCCAGAAACAAGCCGTTGGAAGTGGTGGAAAGGATGCGTGCTGATGGATGGCAAGCGGATCTCATCATCACGAGAAAAGCCGGATGGGAAGTGCTGAGTGTCTACAGGTTTCAAAAACAGGTATAAATATACATATGATATATGAGTCAGTACTCTGCAGCTCTGAAATACTCATCAATCTCCTCCTTCGGTACTTCGTCGTGGTATCCAAAGAACTTTACAAACGAGAAGTGACTATGTGGCTTTGTAGCAATAGAGCTCTCAAACAGATCTTTGAAAGAGCCACCTTGTCCAAATGCCGGTTCATCCTCCTTGGCCTTCTGATCCGCCTGTGAGTTTGTCCACTCGGTGTACTCATCGCCAAAGACGTGATTCAATGCGTAACTGGCGAACTTGGCTCCATACACATACTGTCTGGACATTCTGATGAAGCTCACATTCAGGCAGTTGAGCTTGGACAACTTCGAGTAAGACTGGAACCAACCCCCGTAGGCACCGACGAGGTATCTAGGGTCATGGATGTACTTCCCCCATTTCACATACAGCACATCAAATTGCGAGTCCTCTTCAAAGTACTCAAAGTCCGCCATCGTAGAGGTTGGATACACATACCCTCGTTCCAGACACATCTCCAGAATCTCTTCGTCCCTGGCTAGATCTGTGCCGTATACCATGTACTTGGACACCACCGAGGTATCGAATTCAAACAACTCGCCACACAGTGTGATCACCAGCAAGATGGCTCTGGCAAACGACACTCCGATGAACGGATTGAGCACTAGCAGCGCAGAGAAATGGAAGGCCTGTCGCATCGGATCGTTGGATTTGTCTGAGTCCATGATGATCTCCATGTGTGTCTTGTACAATTGCAATGAGGCAAATGCGTACTTCACGGCAAGCATGAGGATGCGTTGGTATCTCTTGGAAGTCGGAGGCTCTTGAGACTGTTTCAAACGAACATACGCAATCTGGTATAGCGATGCGATGGTGGCGTAGATGAGGTATCTCAACAGAGCCTGTTCGGCGACATGCAAATGGTCTTTCAAGTAAGATTGGTCGTGATACTTGGATGAGTCGAATGTGCAACAGAACCATGAGTTGTGGTCCGCAGTGGTGCTGAGCGATTTGTAACAGGCTTGTAACTTCGGCACACTGTACGTGTCGATGAAGTACAGAAGATCGTCAATCAACAACGAGTCCTCCATCATGGTATACTCGTATATCACGGTGTGTAGAGTCTCCACACTGGTTTGCAAAGAATGCGTGTACACAGGTTCGATCGGATGGAGATGAACAACTGGTTCAATGGTCGACAAGGATCCGTTCTCCAGAGACTCAAGGATATCTGTAAGCATGATGTTGGTCCATAGAGATTTGAGAAAACGTCTTCCTGCAATGGACCATTTTGGATAGAACTTCTCAATCTCATCCTCGTTCAAGTGCTGGTACTTCGCCAGAGCAACGATGTGCTTAGCGGAGAAGATAGATGCCGGTTGGTAGTGTGTGGACTTGCTGTAGTTGCTCACTGCGGAGTACTTCTCAAAGAGGAAGTGTCCCAAGCGGATCAAAGTGGTCCAGGGACTCTTTGACAGGTCACCTTGTATGATGGTCTTACCAATCTTGTCCGTCTTGCATATGGCAAGGGAGTACTTGGAGAAGAGAATGTAGTTCATGGTGAGCTTCTCCACTTCTGGACTCAAGCGGGGTTTCAGTCTGGAGATTCTGATGAAGGTCATCCATGCAAGCCATACCATTAGAAAGGCCATCTTCTCCAACTTCTTCACCTCTGATGGTAGTTTGATGTTCAGTTTGGTCTTTGTACCGTTCCATTTGAATACCTCATGGTACGACTGTGCAAAGTACTCATTGTCCACATGTGGTACACCAAGCCAACGGCCAGCGTTCTGATGGGTGTACTGGAAGAAGAAGTTCTCCATCTCCTGTTTCTCGGGCAACTTGGACTCAATCTCTTTCAACAGTCCCACGATGATCTCATCACCGTCCTTCACTGGGTAACCACTCATCGCAGCACCGCACCGGTCTTCAAAGGCATCAAGCATGACTTGATCCTGTGCCATGTCCTGTATATCCACCTGATACTTCTCTCTTTCTTTCTTCAAAGTCCGTGTGACTTCCATCAACAGTTGTCTTGCTCTCGGGTTTGCATATACCAACGATGCCAATGACAGAGAGCCCGTGTGAAGTAAAGACTTTTCCTCTATCGGCAACACCGTGTAGTACAATGGATTCTTCACCTTCTTTGATGGATCATCCGACAATTGATCCGGTACACGCTCGATCTGGTCCACTTTCTCTGTAGCGTTCTTCATCATCTCCAAGTTTTTGGTCATTCTTTGGACAATCTCCTTCAATCCCTGATTCATATGACGACGTAGTGCAAGCTCCTTGTTTGGTGGGTCTTGTTGTTCACGATAGATACATAGGTTTACGGGGACTTGGAGCTCCACACACCGTGAACAGATGGGCTTCTGACGATCGCATTTCTTTCTCTTGAGTCGACAGGAGATGCAAGGTGGAGTACTGGGTCTCGGTGTTCTTTGTTTGACTTGTGGTTTCTATGGTCGGTGTGGTTGTGGTTGTGGTTGTGCAAGTGGTTTCTGGGATAGGTCTTGTTTAACCTAGAGAGCTGCTTGAGCTTGGGTAAGAGGTTGAGGTTGGAGTGCTTGGAGTTGAGGTTGGGGTTGGGATGGTGGCTCCTGTTTGAGTTGGGAAGGTGGTTGAGGTCGAGATTGGGGAACAGAGGGAAGGTGTGTTTCATGTTCAAGTTTAGGTTGGAATTGCAGTTGATGCTGGGGTTGATGCTGGGGTGGTTGGGATGGTATTTGAGCTACTTGAGTTGGCTGGGTTGGCTGAGGTGGCTGATATGCTTGCTGTGGTTGAGAGTGAGGTGGTGGTGGTGGTGGTGGTGGTGGTTGGAATGACATGATAGGTATTCGCTATCGGCGTTTGCAGCCTCGGGTTAACCTTGCCTCCTCTGCTGTTGATCTTGGTGTTGATCCTGTTGTTCTCTGGTGATGATGAGAAGCGTCCAGTGGTCGTGTTTCAAATGGTTGCCTGATCCTGCCCCTTACCAAATTTGCCCCCCTTCTTGACGTCTATTGTTGCTCTTAACGGGAAACGTAGAAGGTTGCAAGTTGTACGTCTGTTGAGTTTCCCTGGAGTGGATCCCGCAGTTGAGCACAGTTTCCAAACTTCTGTCCCGCATCCAGACTAGTCCAGACTCCAGACTCCAGACTCGGGAGAACAAAAGCCCATCAGTCTGAGTGCAATCACAGACACGGCACTGGGCAGGTTTCCGGGAAGTTGGTAGGCTTATCGGAAATTGACAAAACTGGAGGGACTCTATCCAGATTCCAGAACGCACTAAAATCGGCAGAGTGCGCGGGGATAAACTTCTCGAGGCATTCCACATTTTGCTACTTCTGGTTACCAACTTACCCATCTCCTCATAGCCCACTGATCGTGCGATTGGCTGAGATAAACTGTTGTCTTCTAAGCTGTCGTTTCCTCTATCGGGTGTTGGGTGTTGGGTACTTCAAGATATATGTATTGGTGCCCACATCTTCGACATGACTCCCTACCCCTGATCGCTGATAGGTGTACTTATACTATCCGATATCGGTGCAGTCTGGTTCTAGAAGAACCTCATTTCACCAGAATATCGTAGTGATTGACTTGATTGCCCTTGACCGGTACACGGTACACAAAGAAATACAGAAATTCGAGGCACTCTGGAGCTCCGTATGCTCCTATATCCACATACAGACTGTTTCTATGATCCAGTCACTTAACTGTAATCAATTGCATATGGTAGGTGGTTGGATGATGGATCTATTATAAACTCACCACCAATTTTGACATAGCCTTCGAGTTAGGAAAGAGACTCAGCGACGTACAAATCGCCGGATAGACAAAGACCGGGTAACCGGTCATCTGCCATTACACCACGGGTACCTCAAGCTTCTTATATAGGAAAACTTACTATACAGGCTACGCATATCTCCATCAACCACTTACTTCTTCGATCACATCATCAATTATTCATCCAAAGCAATGACCGAGCCTCCTATTAAGAAACCCAAGAACAAAACACCCGCATAGTTTCAAATCACAGCGGAGCAGATCCTGCTGGAGGCATACGAGAACAAAGCCACACCTCTGAACTAGACCCAAGTCAAAATCGCAGACTTGGAAGAATTACAAGAATCTCTCCGTCGTACCAGATAGGGTTATGAAGATGCTCTACGTCGGAACAGACTCGATTTCCCACAGTGGATGCGCTATGCCCAATTTGAGCTGGATCATAAGGAACTACGCAGAGCTAGATCCATCTTTGAAAGAGCATTGGAGATCAATCCCCATCATGTCCCACTATGGATCAGATACATCGACTCTGAATTGAAAACGAGAAACGTGAACCATGCAAGAAACTTGTTCGATAGAGTCACTACCCTGTTGCCTCGTGTGGATAAGTTCTGGTTCAGATACGTTCAGACCGAGGAGACGTTACAGAACATCGTCGGTACAAGAGATGTGTTCAAGAGATGGATGGCTTGGGAACCAGATACACCGGCATGGGACGCATACGTACATTTTGAGAGAAGATATGAGGAGTACGACAACGTACGGAGAGTGTTCAACCAATACGTTAAGGTTCATCCCAAGCCGGAAACGTGGCTCAAATGGACCAAATTTGAAGAGGACTATGGCGACAGTGAGACAGTGAGACAAGTCTTCACAGCAGGCATTGATGCATTACAGAGTGAGAAGTTGATCACGCAGTTTGCCAAGTGGGAGGCCTCTCAAAGGGAATGGGAAAGAGCAAGGGCCATCTTCCAATTCGGTCTCACTTAGTTCCCACAATCTAAACTCATAAGCGATGAGTTCACCAAGTTTCAGAAACAGACAGGTAACAAGGACGATATTGAGACATCCATCGTCCAAAAGCGTATCCACAAGTATTGCTCTGAGTTGAAAGAAGACCCACAAGACTACGATACATGGTGGGCATACCTCTCTCTCCTATCCTCATCACCAATCGAAACACAACTAGAAGCATTTGAATCTTCCATATCATCACCTCCTACATCCTTGGAGAAGCCACACTGGAAACGATACATCTATCTCTGGATCCGTTATGCAATCTTTTCAGAACTTCATTGTACACCAGAGAAGACTCGTGACGTCTACAAAAAAGCACTCCAGGTTCTCCCGAAGACCTGGACATCATCAACATTGGCATTGCTATTTGCCCAATTCGAAATCAGACAGGGCAACCTCACTGGTGCACGCAAGCTGTTAGGTTTCAGTATCGGGAAGTACCCAAAGAGAAAGACTTTCAGAGGATACATCGACTTGGAGATCAAGTTGAAAGAGTTTGACAGAGTACGGAAGCTCTACGAGAAGATGTGTGAGCATTTCCACAAGGATTCTCAAGTGTGGATACAGTATGCAGACTTGGAGAACGAGTTAGGCGATTTGGACAGAGCTAGAGGTATCTATGAGATTGCCTTGGAAGTGCTACCCAACGTATCGGAGTTGTGGCTCAAATATGTGGAGCTGGAAATGGAGAATGGTGAGTATGACAGAGCTAGAGAGTTACACAAGAGACGTCAGGAAGGTGATATCATGAACACACAGGTCTGGATCCAGAGTGCCTTGTTTGAGCTCCAAGTACCTACTCAGGAACAGCTCGAAGAATACCAGAAGACCGTGGAAGAGACAGGAGATGATGAGCTCGAGTTCTCATTCGAGATCTCCAAGGAGGCTGTTGAGAAGGCACGTGCTGTGTTTGAGAAGGCATTGGCACACTTCAAGAAGGAGAAGATGCCTGAAGACAGAGTTGTCATATTCGAAGCCTTCAAGCAATTGGAGGATGTGCATGGTTCAAAGGAGGATAAGGAGAAACTTGCTAAGAGACTCCCAACAGTGGTTAAGAAGAAGAGAACACTGGAAGATGGTACACTACAGGAGTACTTCGACTATATCTTCCCAGATGATAAGAAGATGTCCAAGTTCCTCCAGATGGCCAAGGCATGGAACAAGTCTAAGGAATCTACTAGCTAATCTATCAATGGACACTGGACAGTCTATCAGTTAGTCATACATTAACAACTCAATGAATTGCAGGTTAAATGTAGTTTCTTGGTATGGTCCATTCCCATTTCTTGTCGAACATTTCTTCCTTATTCTCATAGGCAGTATTATGCACCATCAGGTAGAAGTTCTTCACATCGGCCTTCAAACTGGACTCTGAAATGATCTTTATATGCCAATTGTCCTCATCTCTGCCCATCTCATAGGTCCACTTGTTCTCACTGTATGCAGACAATGGGTCCAACGGCTTAATCTTGAACAAGTTGCGATTCCAAGCGCCATGGTAGATCCCTGAAAGCTCCTTGAACTGCGGTATTTTGCAAATTCCTTCGTCTTGAATATCACATAGTGTCCATTCATCCTGCGAGTAGTCATAGGAAGCGGTTTTCACACGGTCATATGGTCTGACCATCACACTCTCCACACCCTTTACGATAGATGCCTGCTCGAATGAGGGTGCTTGTACGAGTGTATCTCTGTTCAGGATTGGTAAGATCAGCTCACCCTTGAAGATTGTGACGGTTGGGATCTCCGGGGTCGGCCAGTTCTGAGGCCAGTCACATGTCGAGATGGCTACTCTTAGTCGATGTCCTGGTGCCAATTGGATTCCTAAAACGTCCAGTTTGATTTCAATATCATCATATCTTTTACCTGGACTGATCCACTCTGGAAACTCATGTGAATCTTTGTGTGTCAAGTTCAGCTGTCCCCAGGAGATGAGGACGCTCTCTCCGTTATCTGGATAGAGATCGATAAGTTTCACAGAAACATTCGCAAAGGGTTTGTCACATGAGAGTGACATCTTGAAGGTCGGTTCACCCATCAGATCAACTTGTTCGTCGAACACATCAGAGTCGAATGTCAAGCACTTGGAATCTTCAACTCTTTGATCAGCATGGAAATCACCTTTGAACCCAAACGGACAAAATGTACCTCTGAAGCATCCGTGGGACAAAACACCAGCACAAGTGTAGTTGACATCCTATTCTTCTTTGTGCCCAAGCTTGTTTCCTGGCTGGATGTACATGCTCTTCGCAACTTTCTCCGTTGGTTCATTGGTCGAGACCGATATACCTTCCCTGAAAACGTACGACTCTTCAATTGAGGATGGAGCCTGTAGATAAGCTGTAAGCTTGGGCAGCTTGAAGTTCTGGTGTTCCTCCACATCAGGTTCGAGGTATTTCTTGAACCATTTCAAGGACAGTTGCTGGTATCCGATCTTTGGCCCTGGTTCTGCCATTTCAGGGTACTCATGAACCCATGGACCGATCAACCCAGCAGTCTCACTGTGTGGCAAATTCTCTACCATTCTGAACACGGGCGATGTGTAGGCATCTCTCCACCCACCAACAGCAAGCACTGGGATATCAACTTTGGCATAATCCTCACAGATGGATCCATGTTTCCAGTAGTCGTCTCTGGTTTGGTGTTCTACCCACTTCTTCACCATTGGTTCTGCTTCAAGTCTCTCCATCCAATTCTATCTCCAGGAATCCTTACCAACAACACGAGGATCCTGGGGTCTTGGAGCATAGATAGCCATTGTGGAACCCCACCAGAGCATGTCAGAAGCCAACATACACCCACCACGGTAATGAACATCATCGGCATATCGATCATCCGTAGACATCAACGTCACGATGGTCTTGAGAGCAGGATGTTGTCTCGCAGCAATTTGTAACCCATTGAATCCACCCCATGACTTACCAAACATACCAATGTTGCCATTGGACCATGGTTGCTTGACAATCCAGTCAAAGACCTCCAGTGCGTCGTCTTGTTCGATTTTGAGATACTCATCTGCTAGAATACCTCCCGAAGAGGATGAACCACGCATGTCCACTCTAATGGAGGCCAGTCCATTACCAGCGTACCATGGATGTCTCACTGAATCTCTCTCAATGGTGACGTCGGTTCGATAAGGGATGTACTCTATGAGTGATCCAATTTTCAACTCTGAGTCAATGGCTTTCTTAGGGATCCACATGTGTGCTTGGAGCTCAACCCCATCAGACATGGGGATCTTGATGTTTTGGAACTTGACGATCTCGAATGGGAGAGAAGCAGGGTCGAGTACCTGCGTGATGGCCCTTTCATTGGTGTTTCTGATGTTGAAGGCCATTTGGCAAACGAAGATGGGTGTTGTCACTTGTGGTATGAGCCTAGTAACTAGTTGGACTGTGGTGGGTGATATATGGAAGAGGGTGTTTCAGGTGTCTTATGTACTCATTTTCGGATATCCGATGACTTTCCTCCTCGCATTGTAGATCTGTATGCACGCCGTAGTCCCCTTCATGCACTATGTAGTAAGGCCAATGACCATCTGGCATCAACCGTAACGTCGACGAGACCCTGGCCAAGAATCACAAGACTGGTATATAGATAGTACTACGTCCTTAGTACTTGGCAAATGAGGGAAAACGAATCAGTTAAGCTTGCGATGGTGAGACGAAGATAACTCCGGCTTATCGTCAAAGTGAAAGCTGATTAACTGCAATAATTGACTCTAGTTTATCAATCGCTGCAGTAATATATCGCAAGATAAGACTGGTAGATCAAGATACCAATGTCTACCGCTAAAGGGTACCATCAGCGGTTATAGTTTGAGGATTCTGAGTATACTATTACTCGAAATAGAAAGGAATAACAGCAGATAAATGGAGCACTCTCTAAAGGGTAAGATCAGCGAATTAGATTATGGGGCTGATCATCCTGCGTCGTTAGGGCCCACGGGCCACAACTCACCTAATCTTGTGCAGCGCTATCTCGATTCTCAGATATCCCGACTACCTTTCGACTTCTAAGCTCATTATTCTAGGCCTAAAAGGAAAATACAATGCGACACTGATAAGCTGCAGTCAGTGATTTGAAATCAGATAATCTCTGTATCATGGCGTGGCCAGTGTTAACGTTCACTAGATCAACTCGCCGCATGATATGCTTCGGCAGATTTACCCAAATAGGCCATCCGCTTGTTCTCTGAAATCACTGCAGTGTGCTCATTCAAGCTTCCGATCAGCCGTGTAGGGGACAGTAGACAGTAGAAACTTGAAAGTATAGTTTTATGAGTATATAGGATTATTATCAATCCCGAGTCAAGAATGTCCTTGTCCACAGTACTCAAACGTGGGTGTCCTTGCTGAGCCCAGAGTCCAGACTCGTGACTCCTCGTCGCTCGAGTCCCGGCTGCAGCCAGCAGTGTCTACTCCATGCTGCAACCAGCTAGATACAGTGTACACCCTTGATCATCTGCAGCTCATCGCTCATATGTCACCTGCGAGTGATTCATCTATAAAAGCGCATATCTTTCCCACTCTTGAAGAACCCGACAAAGCTATGCAGTCTGCAGTCTTCTCAGAAGTCATTAGACGACAACAGCCTACGTTTTGGCATTCAACTTTCCAAAATGACCTCACTTATCGAAGGAGAGAAGCTGAACTTGAAAGAAGACGTCAATGCGTCACTGGAATCAGGCCCAACAGACAGCATGTTCATGATGGACAACACTGAGGTTGAGACTTCCGACACTGTACTCGCTGAGAAAATCCACCTCATCAACAATGCCATCGATGAGATTGGGTTCACCTGGTATCACCTCAAGTTGTTTCTCATTGCCGGCTTTGGGTATTCCATTGACTCTCAGATGGAGATGATCCAATCCGCAGTGAAGGTCTACGTCGACTATCAAATGTTCGGTGTGGGAAGATTTGAACTCTCTAATGAACTCTACTCTGTTGGATTGATCGCTGGGTCCATTGTCTTTGGGTTTGGTTGTGATATCTTTGGTAGAAAACTCATCTTCAACTGCTCCATCTTCCTCACTTCCATCTTCGGCTTCCTCACAGGTGGTTCTGATAACTATGCCATGTACTGCATCTTCATGGCCCTGTCTGCGTTTGCTGCTGGTGGTAACATTGCCACAGATGTCTCGGTGTTCTTGGAGTTCCTTCCCAGCTAGTATCAGTACCTCAACACCACAATGGCTTTCTACTGGGGTATCGGTCAAACCATTGCCGCATTGATCTCATGGGCATTCATGCCAAACAACTCATGCACCGACCCATACAACTGTCCTTCCCATCTCAACAGAGGCTGGAGATACTGCTGGTATGTCAACTCTGGTATCTGTCTCTTTGCTGCATTGGTCCGTGTGTTTGTCTTGAAGATGGAGGAGACCCCTAAGTACCTTGTCTCAGTTGGTAAGGACGAAGAAGCATTCGAAGTACTCGACAGCATCGCCAAGAAGTACGACCGTAAGATGTCACTCACCTTGGCAGACCTACAAGCATGTGGTGAGATCAAGGCCGACTACTATGATCCAGAGAGAGACCGCAGTGTTTCTGCCCTGCTCAAGGCCGTCTGGGTCAACTTGAAGATTCTTTTCCAGTCACCAATTGTCACAAGATCCTCACTGTTGGTTTTCCTCTCCTGGGGTTTCATCGGCATCGCCTACTCCACCTTCTACAACTTCCTATACATATTCATTGCCTCTCATGGTGGTGATACAGGCTCGGACCCATACATCGTGAACAGAAACGCCACAATCGCCAATATTGTCGGTATCTTTGGACCAATCCTTGCCGGTTGGATGATCTTGATCAAATTCAGATTATTCGGTAAGGAGATTGTCTTCGGTAGAAGAGGTACTATGATCTTTGGTGCTCTTGCCTCAATGGCCATTCTATTCGGATACACCACTGTGAGAACCCCTTCGGGTGATGCTGGGTTTGGAGCTGCCACTTACTTCTTCATCAACGTTTACTACGGTTGTCTTTATGCCTACACACCAGAGATCTTCCCTACTAAGGCAAGAGGAACAGGTGTTGGTTTCGCACTGCTGGTCAGTAGAATCTTTGGTGCATTTGCTCCAGTCATCAACTACTACGGTTCTGACTCCAGTACGTCGGTGCCTATCTGGGTCTGTGGTGGTATCATTGGTTCATTGGCTATCTTAGCTGCACTTATGCCATTCGAGCCTTCGTTGAAGAGAGCTGTTTGATGCAGTTGCAGGTGGTCTAAATGTTTGACACACGCATAATACATTTATATACTACGGGCGATGTCCTAAGTAGGTTACTCTAAGCTTTTTTCATATAACACATTATACACGAAGGTATACCTCAGCTCGATTCAGTGGTAGAAGGTGTAGATGGAGCTGGAGGTAAAGGTGGAAGCTCGGACGCTGGCGGTGGAGGTGGAGGAGGCAGTTGTCCTGGTGGTGCAGGTGGTTCTGAGAATACAGGAGGCACAGGTGGAGGGGGCAGTGTCGTATCTGTAGGAGGAATACCAGGTGGTGGTGCCAAACCAGATGGTGGTGCAAGACCTGGCGGTGGTAAAAGTGTGGACGATACTGGTGGAGGTGGCGGTGGGGCAAGTCCAGGTGGAACAGGCGGTGGGGTCAAGCCAAGAGGTGGTGGAGGTGGAGGTAAGGTGGACTCTGCTGAAGAAGCTGCTGTGGAGGAGGTTGGTACGTAACTCGACCCTTCGATGTTTCTTCTCTTGTTAGGCTGGTTGTCGCCATCACGCTGTGTGTAGTTAGGAGCATTGAGCCCACTGAGCAAGTTGTCAAACTCTTGATCCACATTGACGTTGATGTTGGCACCCTCTTTCTTCATCTTACAGTCTCTAGCATAGTGGCCACTGTTACCACACAAGCGACACACAATCTTGGCTTCGAAACTCTCCTTGTTAGGACACTCCCATCTCTTGTGGCCCTTCAATCCACAAATGGAGCATGGTCTGTCATCGTCCTCTCTCAAAGTACCGTTGAGCACAGCCAGATCTCTCAGTTGTTGACGTTTCATATCGTTTTGTCCCTCTGGAGATTTGATGGCATTCATCACAACCTCTTTACATGCAGCAATACCTGCCTCCACTTTGTCCTCATCATCTGCAGTGACAAGACAGTGTAATGGTTCTGACAAATGTGCAGGACGAGCTTCTCCATTTCGACTTCCCTGGCCTTCCTTAACGGAACCCTGGCCTCTGATGCCAATCTTAGCACCCGTGGTCTCTTGCATCTTTCTCAAAGTACTACCTCTTGGTCCCAACAACAGACCCACAAAGTTGATTTCAGGGTGCTCCTTTGCCGGGATGAAGTACTTCTGCGTGGTGTTCTTTGGACGTCTGTAGTCATTAGGAGCCACATAGTGCGGGACGATACGAGCAGCAATATCAATTAAGTGGTGACGTTCATCATCGAGTGCCTTCTTGTATCTCTGTTCCCTTGTGTTTGTTCTACGACCGTGTGAGTCGTATGTTGGTGGCGGGGAGGGCGATCTGTCCTCACGAGTCGGTGGTAGAATGTCATTACTCATGATCTTTTGGGTGATTTCCTCGATCCGATATATGATCTGATAGGCATCGAGCTGTTCTGGTGTTAAGACACCGGTGATGTGTGTTGGTAAGTTCACTGCTCTTTGAATAGGGTTGTTACGAGCACTTGGACCCCATGGACCATTTGAAAGTTCCTCTTGGTAACTTCGGGACGGTGATCTTCCTCTTTTCAGTGAATATCCGGACATTTGAATGATGTGTGGTTGTAATGCTCCTCAAATCTTGATACTCGATGCCTTCTGTCATAATCGAGAGTTGTGGTACCCTTCACTTTGGAAAATTGCAAAGCGCAAAATTCGCTTATGTCATCCGGTTCGGCCACGCAAGACTAGCCCAAAATTTGCAAAAAAATAATGATTTCGCCCAGGATCGAACTGGGGACGTTCTGCGTGTTAAGCAGATGCCATAACCAACTAGACCACGAAACCATTTGGATATTGATTGAAATTTTGTTCATCACCCGACTCGGGAGCAAGTCGTGGCCCTACCATGGACTTTCTGCCGCGAAGTCGTTTTATTTACCCAACCCCTACCACTGGAAGAGTACAACAACACATCTTGAGATCCAGTTGAGATGACTTTGACGCTATTGGATATACAGTAACAAGACACATTCTCACCAAAGAAAGCCATACCGATCAGTTATAGAGATGGCTCTGCTACAAACAATCGGAACAATCATCATTCGATATGGCATCTTGAAGAAACTGGTGAGGTTCCTACCTCTACTCTCACTCTTCACAGCTATCCTTGGTGTGGCATGGCTCGGCGTGTTACCGATGGACGGCCAATATCGCAGAACATACATCTCGGAGAATGCATTGATGCCCTCATAGGCTTACTCTTATTTCAGAGAGTCTGAGTGGAACATCCTCCGTGGATACCGTACACAGATCAAAGAATTCAACGTGACAAATGTGGGTGAGAACCTGAACACTATGGGTGGATGGTTGGAGGACATTGGCTACAAAGTCTCAGTGCATCATGGTGAGCATGGCGATAACCTATATGCTGTGTTCCATGCGCCTCGTGGCGATGACACAGAGGCGATGGTGATTGGTGCTGGTTACTTCAACAGTGATGGAGAGTACAACATTGGAGGAATGGCATTGACTTTGGCATTGGCAAGATACTTCCACAGATGGATCGTGTGGTCCAAAAACATCATTGTGGTGATTCCACAGGATCCAGAATGGTCATTAAGAGAGTGGGTCAACGCATACCACACATCGCTTGATCTCACTGGTGGCTCGTTGGAGTCTGCAATAATGATGGACTACCCTTCAGACTCAGACAACTTCGAATACATTGAGCTATACTACGAAGGTGTGAATGGCCAACTGCCTAACTTGGATCTTGTGAACGTTGCTGTTTCTGTCTCCGAGCACGAAGGCCCACGCGTCAGCATCCAGAAGACGGAAAAGGACGAATTAAGAGTGAATGATTACTGGTCACGCTTGCGTATCATGTCTCGTGGTATTGTTGAGTTGGCGCTTGCTGGTATCAAGAAAGGACATGGTAACGAGGCATTCTCAGGTTGGAGAGTCCAGTCATTGACATTGAAGGCTAAGGGAATAACTGGTCCATACGATATCACCACATTTGGCCGTATTCCTGAAGCCATCTTCCGTTCCGTGAACAACTTGTTGGAGAAGTTCCACCAGTCGTTCTTCTTCTATCTACTGTTGGCACCAAGAAACTTCGTATCCATAGGTACATATATGCCAGCTGCAGCTGCAGTGGCAGTTTCGTTCATTCTCAGCTTCTTGAACCATGTGCTCAACTCCGGGTTTGAAGTGCGTCATTTGCAGAAGCACATTATACCAGGTGTGTTGATCTTCCTCAGCACTGTGATATTGGGATTCTTGTCCTTGCAGATGATGCCTCTACTGCCACCACAATCGGTGTACCTATACATTGGTGGGTCTATCTTGATGTCTGTCTTGTCACTATTCGCCAAACTTCCATTGTCTAGAGAGCTCAAACCTCTACTGCGTGGCGTTGCATTCTTGTTCTTCAGTACTGTCATGTTCTCGTTGTTGGTCCTCAACTTCTCCCTGACTTTACTCCTCGGTATCTTTGCCCTGCCGTTGACTCTCATCAAGGACAAATCCACCACTCTGAAGAACTGTCTTCTATTGGCAATCAGCAACCCATTCGTGCTCTCATTGGCATTCCAGTCTGAGTTCGACAACGGTGTTGAAGGTTTCTATCAGGGGTTGGTGCGTAGTTGGGGGTTGTTGAACTGCCACAGTTTGATGGTGTTGATGTGTGGTTGGATGCCGATGTGGTTAACTGTCGCTATCAGTGTGCTCATTGGAGGAGTTGATGAGACTGACAAGAAAAAGCAGTGATTTGGATGTGTAAAAAATCAACTATTTTGGTTACGATTGATACCTTTGAAGTAGATCATCCTTAATACTTAATCCTTAATACTTAATACGTCGCGAACACGTTTTTTTTTCCCACTCCCCAACTCCACCCGTCTATCTTCACTGTGTTTTTTCTTCTCCAAGATACGTGAAGGGAAGAAGTCACGTCAATTGGAGAACCAATAGATATACAAGACCCAACCGATATGCCTTTCTCATACACACCAATCCAACCTGAGAAATCCCACTGTCGATGTTCCATCTTGGAATTTGACGGTGTGCGCATCCTCGCCGACCCTGGCTGGGACGGTACTTCAGACATCACCCACTTACAACAACTGGTATCCACAGTGGATCTCATCGTATTATCACAACCTTCTACGGACTTCCTCGGAGCATATGCTCTTTTGGCATTCCAAGGTCTGCAGATTCCCGTGTACGCTACACTGCCGACCACAAACTTGGGAAGAGTGGCCACAATCGATCTCTACAGAGGTAAATCCATCATTGGACCGATCTTGGGAACACAGTACGAGTTGAACGACATTGAGGAGGCATTCGACAAGATCATCACCGTTAAGCACTCACAGACCACCGATCTGCGTGCGAAGTACGATGGATTGACACTCACAGCGATAAACTCCGGACATGCACTCGGTGGTACCATCTGGTGTATCAACAAGAACTCTGAAAAAGTGGTGTATGCTCCAACTTGGAACCACTCGAGAGACTCTTTCCTCAATGGTGCAGATCTGTTATAGAATCCATTACTTTCTAGACCCTCTGTGGTCATCACATCTGCCAACATCGGCTCCCCACTCTCACACAACAAACGTGTTGAGAAGTTCTTTGAGCTCGTTGATATGACCTTGGGACGTGGAGGCACAGTACTGTTACCAACCACCATTGGTAGTCGTATGCTGGAACTCGTTCATTTGATTGATGCACACATCGAAAGTGCACCTATCCCAGTGCTGTTGGTGGCGCATGCAAAGGCAAGAAGTTTAACGTATGCTGGAAGTATGCTTGAATGGATGTCCCCCGCTGTGATCAAAGAGTGGGAAGCAAGAGGCACTGTACCATTCGATGCGTCTCGTGTCCAGGTGATTGACCCAAGGGAACTCAGTTCAATGCCTGGTGCTAAAGTTGTGTTTGCCTGTGGTGTTGGGTTTGAAGAGGGAAGTGAGGCACAACTAGCGTTGAGTGCGTTGTGTGATGACGATAAGACCACAATTCTCTTGACTGAGAGAGCGTTGGAAGGAACACTTGCAGGTGGTATGTACAAGACATGGGAGGACACAGTGAAGAGACAAAGCCAGGTAGGTGTTGCTGATGAAGGTGTGCCGATTCTGTTCGATCAACAACTACAAGTGACAAACTACAGAGACGTTTTGCTTACGGGAACGGACCTCAGTGAGTACGAAGCCACAGTGAAACAACGCAGAGCCGCTAAAGAACAAGCCAAGAAGGCCAAGATCACTGAGAGCAAGAGTGCTATTCAGTTCGAAGATGAATCCGACTACGAGTCTGATGATGAAGACGACATCCTGGCGACAAAGAAGAAAGAAGAGGCACCACCAGTGGATACCGATGCACGCACAGCTAGAGGAAAAGCTCGTATGTTCCCGTACACTCCAAACAAGGACAAATCTGATGAGTATGGAGTGGTGATCAACCACGCCGACTACGCTAGAGAAGAAGAGAAGGACGTGGGTAAGATGAAGAAAAGAGAACACCACAAGGTCAAGCTCGGAGAGAAGAAACGTTGGAATGAAGGTAAGAAGCAGGATGATGTTTCTGACTTGGATCCTCTTCATAACCCTAGAGAGTTGCTCAAGATGCAGATGCTCATAAAGGCAAGATGTGCCTTGTCGTACGTCGACTTGGCCGGTCTTGTTGATCTCAGATCCATGTCGTTGATCATCCCATCGTTGAAGCCAAAGAATGTGCTCTTGTTGTCTGATCTAACCAACAAGGAGAATATCACACGAGTTTCTAGTGTGTTGAAGAAGCACAACAGGTTCGAAGTGGTGGAAGTTGTGAACAACGAGCCATACCATGTGGACAACACCGTCCAATCGTTCGATATCCTGTTGGACGATGCACTCGCTTCTAAGTTGAAATGGCAGAAGATTGCTGGTGGATACACAGTGGCACACGTTGTTGGTGCCATCAAGACTAAGAAACAACTACTGGATGCCCAGCCCAAGGAAGACGTCAAGATGGAAGATGGAGAAGAGGAAAGCAAAGCTGCCGAAGTTGAAGAAGACACAAAGGGTCAGAATGACCTGGTGCTTGTACCACTCGACCAAGCTGAGATGGGTACTTTTGCCAACATCAGAGCAGCTCCATTGGCTATCGGTGATGTGAGACTTTCTGAGTTGAAGAAGACTCTTTCGGTCAACCACACAGTGGAGTTCAAAGGTGAAGGTACGCTGGTGGTGGATAACATCGTTGCTGTCCGTAAAGTCACTGATGGTGATGTGATTGTCGATGGTGCACCTGGTGAATTGTTCTACGAGGTAAGAGACGCTGTAAGGGCGATGTTGGCCTATGTTTAAGATCAATTGATGGTATAATGCATTAAATATTGTCTAGTCTATAGTTCAGTTAGCGGAACCACGAGCACCAGCACCCGATGTAACCAGCTGGAATTGCTCCTCGGAGAGCTCAACCTCTGGCAAGGCAATCTCACCAGCGTTCTGTGGCTTTGGAAGGAATCCAGTCTTGGTTAAGTAAGAGACGTACACGGCGAGTTGCTCGACATTGATACCACGTCCCTCAGAGGCATCCACACCAGTCCACTCTGCATCGCTCTTCAAAGCGGTACGAGCGTTGACATCATCCAATTCAGGAGCTTTGGAGTTGGCTGGCAAGTCACCCAAAACAAAGTGAAGCAATGGGTACAAAGCAGACTCCTGGGTTCCCTCAACAACGAAGCGTTCGAGTCTCTGCTTCCATGTGACGTAGTCGGCCTCTTCCAACTGGTAACCGAACTTGACAAGAGATCCAACAAACTCACGCATAGTAACACGAGGATGGCCTGTCACTTGGACAACAGCAAGTTCGTCATTCTTAGGTGGGTGCAATGCAGAAGCACAGACAACAGCAGCAACGTGATCCACAGGAACCATGTTGACGGTGTTGGAGATGTTTGGATAGACACCAAGCTCAGAACAACCCTTGAGCATTCTCAACAAGAAGTCATCAGTGTTGGAGCTACCAGTGTGGGTCTCACCAGTAACGTAACCTGGTCTGACAATGGCACCTCTCAAACCACGCTTACCGGCCTCTCTAATGATGTACTCGGCAGCCCACTTGGACTGACCGTAGCCGGATCCCAAACCGTAAGCAGATCCCATCAAGTCATCAGACTCTGGGATACCAGCCTTACCCTGGGAGAGAAGCTTGTCGGACAACTCAACGTAGTGCTCAGTGTCCAAAGAGGATGTGGAAGACACGAAGGAGAAGTACTTAGACTTACCAGAAGCAGCGAGGTTCAAGACGTTCACGGTACCGACGACGTTGGCATCACGAAGCTTCTCGTATGGGTAAACCCAGTGGACAAGAGCACCGTTGTGGACAATCACATCAATAGTCTCAGCGAGAGAAATCCATGACTCGCTGGACAAACCAAACTGTGGCTTGGACAAGTCACCAAGGACGACTTCCACGTCGAGGAACTTCTCAGAGTAGACACCATATGTCTTTGCGGCCTTCACCAATCTCTCGGCACCCTTGGTCTTGTCAGCAGCACGAACGTGGGCAAAGACCTTGACGTTCTCACGCTTCAACAAGTTAGACACGATGAAGGAACCGAGGAATCCGGTGGCACCAGTGACAAAGACATTGATCTGTTCATCCTTGGACAAAGCTGGTCTGGATTCGTAAGACTGGGCCAGAGACTCAGCGGAGATCTCCTGTGCGTCCTTGTAGTAGTCGGCAACAGGAACAGTCTCGGTCTCCTTGATGGCAGCCTCATCGTGGTCACCAGCTTGGACACGCTCAATCTCCTTGGCAAAAGCCTTGATGGTTGGGGCTTTGAATATGGTACCCAATGGCAAATCAATCACGAGCTCCTTTCTCAACTCGAAGATCATCCTGGTAGCAAGAATGGAATGACCACCAAGGTCGAAGAAAGAGTCATCTGGAGAGATCGAGGATGGACGCTGTGGCAATACAGACAACCACAAGTCTCTCACCTTGGCTTCCATAGTGGAGAACTGGGAGTCATCCTGGTCAGCAGCACTGTGCTTAGCCACAGTTTCCAGCTGAGCACGAGTTGGGAATGGCAACTTAGGCTTGTCGACCTTACCGTTAGGGTTCAATGGCAACTTGTGGAATGGAACGATGATGGTTGGGATGGCGTAGGAGGCAAGTCTCTTCTTCAAGAAGGCCTTGATGTCCTTGATCAAGTGACGGTAACCGACAAGACCGGTAACCACGTGGTCGTCCTTGTTCTCCACATCGTCCACTGGAGACTTGAACTGCTCAAGCTCTGGGACCTCGACCTTTGGCACAATGTAGGAGATCAATGTTGGCTCGTTGTTGTGGTCCTTACGCACCAATGTGACGTTCTCACGAACCAATGGGTGCTGAGAGATGTTGGTATCAATCTCACCCAACTCAATACGGAAACCACGGATCTTCACCTGGTCATCGGCTCTACCGCAACACTCACAGTTACCGTCTGGCAAGTAACGACCCAAGTCACCGGTTCTGTAAAGTCTGTCTCTTGGTCCTTTCCAGAACTGTCTCCATGGCTCACCCTTGTCGAGCTGCTTGTCCAACTCAACCCACTTCTTAGGGTCGACATACCAGTTCTCCACAAACTTCTCCTTGTTCAAATCAGGCAATCCACGGTAACCCTCAGAAAGACCACCTGCACGGACGTAGATCTCACCAACTTCACCAACACCACAAGTCTGGGATCTGTCGTGTCTGTTGACAACGAGCAACTGGACGTTCAACATACCTGTTCCGGCAGGCATGACATCCTTCTGGGACTCGAGGAAAGTTGGGTCCTTGGCTCTAGAAGCGACCTCAAAGTAGGAAACGGCTCTCTGTGTCTCAGTGGTACCGTACATGTTGACGATGTTGACATTCTTGGCCAAAGTCTGCAATCTCAAACAGTCTCTCTTGGTCAGGATGTCACCAACGAAGAAAGCGTGGTGCAATTCTGGGAACTCAGCAGTAGCCTGAGCACTGAGCAACTGACCCATAGCAGGTGTCAAATGTGTCACTGTGGCGCCGTAGTTGCGCATCCACTCGGCCAACTTACCTGGAGTACCAATGTCATCGGCAGTTGGGACCAACAATTGAGCACCGAGGAAGATTGGTGTGAACATATCTCTCTGGATAGGGTCGTGTGCGATACCGGAAAGCATGGTGAACTTATCCTTAGCACTCAAGTTGAAAGTCTTAGCCATCCAGTCGAAGTAGTAGGCAAGTGAGAAGTGTCTACCCAAGACACCCTTTGGCAAACCTTCGGAACCGGAGGTGAAGGAGAGTGTTGGGTTGGAGTCTGGACCGACAAGGACACCAGTTGGAGTAGTTGGGACTCCTTGGAACACATCTGGGGAACCTTCGGATGGAACACCACCAAGGATGCTACCGTTGTCCTGGATCTCGATACATGGGACTCTTGCGATGACGTCCAACTCGTTCTTAATGTAGTCCTCCACAAGCTGGTCCAAGACACCGGCCTTCTTGATCACAATCAAACCCTTTGGCTTAGCGACTTGCAAGTAGATGTTCTGACGAGCAGGTGGGTAAGCAGGGTCGATGACGGAGAAAGTGGCACCTGCTTTCAACACACCAAGCACGGACACGAGCAAGTCCACACAACGAGAAGAGTAGATCATCACGACATCACCTCTTTGGATGCCATTCTGTACGAGGTAGTTACCCACGATGTTGGATGTCTCATTGATCTGCTTGTAAGTGAACTCTCTTGGTTTCTGCTCTGGTTGCAAGAAGGATGGAGTCTCGATAGCCAACACACGGTCTGGGAACTGGGCAGCGTTCTCTTGGAAGATGTCGTGGATTGCACCTCTGTAGCCACTCCAGTCCAAGTTGGCAGTTGGGTCTGGCAACACAGACTGCTGTGATTGTGTGATGAGACTGACCTTGGTGACCACAGTGGATGGATCGCTCAACACAGCGTTGAAGAACTGCACAACTTGCTCACCGAGGATGGTGATACGGTCCTGCTCGTATAGCACTGAGTTGTAGTAGACATCATATGTGTTGTTATTGACGAAGATCGAGAGGTCTCTCACTGAGCCGTACTCTGAAAGCATTTGGTGGTCGTTGCCGTACTGGAAGCTGAGTCTGAACAAGTGTGGCTTAGCCTCGAGGCTGTTCTCCTTTTGGATTGCAGAGCACAGCTCGTCATAGTCGACGGCTCTGTTGACGTTGTTGTGGTACAACTCTGTCACTTTGGTAACGAGCTGTGTGAAAGTCCATGATGCATCGATGTTGAATCTGATGACGAACTCTTGTCCCTGTGGAGAGTCGGTGGAGATGACGATGTCGTCATCGCCTGTAAGTCTGTAGATGAGGGTGGCAAACACGGAGAGTCCGACGATGAACTCATTGCTCTGTGGGATCAGCTGGGCGATGGATGCGCAGCTTGGAACGGTGAAGGACGAGTGGGCCTCGACAATCTTGTTATCTGTAGGACGAAGGAAGTCGTGTGGAAGCACCGAAAGAGTAGGGGAGCTGAGAACTTCAACCCAGTGCTGGAGATCTGACATTATTTCTATAGTGGATTGGGATGTTGAACTCTAGCAGGGGAACTGTCAATTGGAACTCAAAAGGGGAACTGAGAAGGTATTTAAGTGACTGATTGCAGAAGACGGTTTTTTCTTCCTCTCGATGACACAGCTGCCATTTCCCACGCCGACACCGGAGAAAATAGGAGCGGAAACCGGACCGGTGAGTCAGTCATCTTCGTGGACTTTACTGACCCGTGTTGATGTTAGCAGACAGTCGGAAGTCACAGAAGCTAGCACGTGCAATGGCCATTTTCTACCCTCGTAATATACCCGCCTTCCACCAACAACGCTTCGAGAAGTTATACGTAGAGAAACACTCTCAGCTTCTCGAACATAATAGCTCTATAAACTCCAATTCGGAATCTATAAGAGAGTCGTATCTTCACCGGAGTGATTGGCACTTATAAACTCCCCAACAATTCTTCGAACTACGACTAATTAAGGACACTTGTCTCACTACAACTCACCGACATCAACCATCCTTGCAGGACCACCACAACGTCGTATAACGTGAGATGTCCGCCAGAAAACTACAACAGGAGGTCGACAAAGTCTTCAAGAAGGTCAAAGAAGGCCTTGAAGTCTTCGACATGCATTATGACAAGCTTCAGATGTGTGAATCCCAGCCTCAGAAAGAGAAGCTTGAATCAGAGTTGAAGAAGGAAATCAAAAAGCTGCAAAGGCAAAGAGACACCATCAAGAACTGGTACAGTGGTAACGAAGTGAAGGACAAGAAGCCATTGCTGGAGAAGAGATCCCAGATAGAGAACGCCATGGAAAGATTCAAAGAAGTGGAGAAGAACATGAAGACCAAGGCGTTCTCCAAAGAGGGCCTCAACAACGTCACCAAGGATCCTAGACAGAAGGAGAAGGACGACCTCACAGATTTCTTGCAAGAGGCCATCGACAGCCTTGAGAGACAGAATGAGAAGCACGAGGCCATTGTGGACCAGATATACAGTTCGAGTAAAAAGGGAAGAAAGCTCGACAGCGCAAAGCAGGCCGAAGTAGATGACTTGCAAATGAAGATGGAGAGAAACAACTTCCATACGGAGAAGATGGAGCAGATTTTGCGAATGGTGTCGAATGATGCACTGGACTACCAGAAAGTGAATGAGCTCCGTGATGATATCACCTACTACGTCGACGAGAACGAGGACGCTGACTTCCAAGAGAACGAGGAGATCTACGATGAACTCGGACTTGATGAGATTGAAGAGATGTACGGCACTGTCGGTGAGTTCGCCCCACCACCGAAAGAAGAGGAAACATCACTTCAAGACCTGGCCGAGGAGCTCAGTCAGTCTCAAGCTCTCGCCCAGAACGGTACGCCCAAGAAGTCTTCCGTTAGTGCTCCACAACCATCACACAACAACAACAGCAACAGTGTCCGCTCCTCTACACATAACACACCTTCAAAGCAGCACCTACCACACCATCATCAACAACAGCAACCAACAACTTCACACACCAACATCCCGCCAATTGCTCCTAATCTGAAACCTGCTCCTGTGGCTCAGAAGACAGAGATGAAGTACGCTTCCGTGGCGAGTGCTGCTGTGGCCCAGTCCAGTAACAACACTCCTAAACTGTCTCCAGCTACTCTCAAGTCCGTGCAAAACTCTCCAGTCATGCCTCCACCTGGTCTTGGTGGTCCTTCCAGAATTGCTACCCCATCTACTGCGGCACCACCTCTCAACTTTGCCAACTTGGGTGTTCCTCCTTCTGCTAAACAGTCACCAGCACCAACAAATGTTGTTCCAGTGCAACCACAACCACAGACTCAGCAAACACAGCAGGTTCAGCCACCAGTACAGCAGACTGCACCAGCTGTGAATGCTCAATCAGCTGAGCAGGCATCTAAACTTCTGGAAGACACCGTTGCGAAGATCCTTGAAAGACCAGCATCTCAGAAGCCATTGACCAACGAAGCAATCAGTGATCTCTTTGACAACTTCGAGTCCACAAAGCAGCGTCTACACAACCCAGATCCATTTGAGAACATTTCAAAGATCTTGGAGACTTCTCTGCTCAACTGTCCTGACTCTTTGGACTCTGACAAGCCACGCCAGTACAGACCTGCCAATCCTCATCCTAGTCCTCTGTATTACCCACAGGAACCTCTTCAAGAGTTGTCGTACAGCACTGTGGTGTCTAAGCTGGATCTCAGTACGTTGTTTTTCAACTTTTACTACAACCAGGGTCAGTACATCCAGATACTGAGTGCCAGAGAGTTGGTGAAGAAGGGTTGGTTGTACGACAAGGTTTCACAAAAGTGGTACCAGAAAGTGGAAGAGATCCAACCACCAAGTCTGGTTGGTGACAAACTCACAAGTTCAGAGAAGAAGATCTCATGGAAGTACTACGACAACGAAGGTGTGTGGTTGGCTCGTCGTAAGGACAACTTTGACGCCGATGCCGTGGAATTTGTCACTTCATTCTGACTGGTTTAATGTTGTTTAGTATAATAGATTCTGTATTTCTATAAAAGTAGAACTCTAGTTAAAGAAGGCCCAACTCCACCTTCAAGAACTGTTCAGAGAAGTACTGAATCTGCTCGAAGTTATACTCAAACCCATCAACACCACCATAGTAAGGATCGTCCACAATCTTCTTATACTTGTTCCCCGTGTTGTATTCACCAAACATCTTCACTTGTGCCCTGGAGTTCTTTGGCTGGATACGTTCCATGTTGTAAACGTTGGAGTCATCCATCCCAATGAGGTAGTCAAACTCTTGGAAATGATGAGCCTTGAGCTGTTGTGCTTTATGATTCACAGGGACGCCGTGCTTGCGACAGGTGGATGATGATCTTGAGTCTGGGTTCTCGCCAATGTGGTAACCAGAGGTACCAAAGGAGTCAATACGTTCAAAGTGGTCTAATAGGTCAAGCTTTGACACTGTGTGTTTGAAGACAGCTTCCGCCATTGGAGAACGACAGATGTTTCCGAGACAGACGAAGGCAACCGAGTATTTCTTTTCTGACATTGAGTTGGATCGGTGATAATATTGTGTATGGGAGTGGTGGCTGTAGCAGTAACTCAGTTGTACACTATTAGAACTATCTACTCCTCAAGCTCTGCAAGCAAGTCAGCTAAAACAGGAGTGCAGTTGTCCGGTCATTTCAACTGGGTGTCTGGGTGTTTTCCCTCAACATCGATCGAACACTAGCTAGTGCAGGACTACTACAAACTGATTCCCTGCACTACAAATTACATGTATAACCCAAATCAAAAGTCATAATAACATTACAAATATATTCAATCCCAGTACCCAATTCAAGCGTGGATGGAGTAGAAGGCCTTGTTCAATGGAGAGACAACTCTAGCACCCTTGTAGAACTCAATGGTCTTAACAGCTCTGGAGGCAACACCCTCACCGGTGAACTCGAAGAACTTGTAGATGTCACCAGCCTTACCAGAAGCACCGAATCTGTCAATACCGAACTGCTCGTGAGCGTACTTAGCCCAGCCAGAGGTGGACAAGACCTCAATGGACATGACTGGGATACCGTCTGGCAAAACAGAGAGTCTGTACTCCTTGTCCTGCTGGTCGAATGTGTGGAAGTCTGGCAAGGAGACAACACGGGCAGCAATACCCTGCTCCTTCAAGACCTTAGCACCGTCGAGGGCAATGGCAACCTCGGAACCGGTAGCAACAAGGGTGATCTGAGCGTTCTCAGCCTCCTCAAGGACGTAACCACCCTTGGAAGCCTTCTCGATGGAAGAACCCTCCAACTGTGGCAAGTTCTGTCTGGACAAAGCCAAGATAGATGGGGTGTGCTTCTGGGAAAGAGCAACCTTGTAAGCAGCGGAAACTTCGTTACCGTCAGCTGGTCTCCACACGGAGATGTTTGGAGTAGCTCTGAAGTGAGCCAAAGTCTCGATAGGCTGGTGAGTTGGACCATCCTCACCAAGACCGATGGAGTCGTGGGTAGCGACCCAGATGACTGGGTGGCCAGACAAAGCAGAAAGTCTAACGGCACCGGCGGCGTAGGAGACGAAGTTGAGGAAAGTACCACCGTAGGCCTTGTAGTTGGCACCGTAAGCGGCAATACCGTTCATGATGGCACCCATACCGTGCTCACGGACACCGTATCTGATGTAACGACCAGCGTAGGTACCTGGAGCCTCAATGTCATCTGGCTGGAAGTCAGTAGCCTCCTTGGATCTGGTCAAGTTAGAACCAGTCAAGTCAGCGGAACCACCAACGAGCTCTGGAACGGCGTCGAAGATAGAGTCCAAGACCATCTCGGACAACTTTCTGGTGGCAACAGCCTTGTCATCCTTGGTGTATGTTGGCAACTTCTCCTCCCAGCCAGCTGGAAGCTCACCCTTAAGACGTCTCTCAATCTCGGCAGCCTCAGTTGGGTACTCAGCAGCGTAGGCCTTGAACAACTCGTTCCAAGCCTGCTCGGCCTTCTGACCTGGCTCGATGGTCTCCTTCTGGTAGTAGTCGTAGACCTCCTGTGGGACAACGAAGGACTCCTCTGGGTTGAAGCCGAGCTTCTCCTTGAGCTGCTTAACATCGTCTGCCTTCAATGGGGAACCGTGGACAGAGTGGGTACCCTGCTGCAAGGAACCGTAACCGATGATGGTGGTGAGTCTGATCAAGGTTGGCTTGTCGGACTTCTTAGCGGCCTCAAGAGCCTTGGAGATGGCCTCCAAGTCCTCGTTACCGTCCTGAACGTGGATGACGTTCCAGCCGTAAGCCTCGAATCTCTTGTTGACATCCTCGGTGAAGGAGACGTTGGTGTTACCGTCAATGGTGATCTGGTTGTCATCGTAGAAGGCAATCAAGTTGTTGAGCTTCAAGTGACCGGCAAGGGAGCAGGCCTCGGAGGCAACACCCTCCTGCAAACAACCATCACCAAGGATGGTGTAGGTGAGGTTGTCGGACAAGGTGTAGTTTGGCTTGTTGTAACGAGCGGCGAACTGCTTCTGGGCGATGGCCAAACCAACAGCGTTGGAGATACCCTGACCCAATGGACCGGTGGTGACCTCGATACCTGGGGTCTCGGCCTCTGGGTGACCTGGGGTGTGGGAACCGAGCTGTCTGAAGTTCTTGAGGTCGTCAAGGGACAATGGGTAGCCAAAGAGGTGGAGGAGGGAGTAGATCAAGGCGACGGAGTGACCGTTGGACAAGACGAATCTGTCTCTGTTGATCCAGTCTGGGTTCTTTGGGTTGAACTTCATCTGCTTCCAGATGATGTGGGAGACGGCGGCAAGACCGAGAGGAGCACCTGGGTGACCGGAGTTGGCCTTGGAGACCTGGTCAACGGCGAGGAGCTTGATGGTAGAGATGGCTTTCTGTTCGATGGAGGACATTGTGGCCTGTTTGGGATTGGAGGGTGGGTGTGCGAACGCAATTGAGTGCAGGAGGGCAGCGAGCTGGTGAGTTGCGGGCGGTTGCGCCTTATATATGAGGAGGAAAGTGGCGACGATTTGCCCGGGACATCGTGCGCCGAGCCTGATTTGACTGGGAATCCGATGAGGAAAAGGGCAACTGTGGGCCATTTTAGTGTGGCGATCATCACCGTGGGACTCGGGAGATAGAAATCATCTCTCGAGAAAGTGGAGGAACGCGTTTTGAAGTTATGAAGGACGAGATGAGATTAGAGCTCAGATCCAATGTCAGCTGATAGCTACTATGTAGAGCTAGGCTCTCTATGGACCGGTCAGATTATATAATCAACCCCATGCTATAGTCGACTATACGACTCACTACTCATCAGTTCGAAAGATTAGTGGGTTAACTTAGGGACCCCGCCTGGATATATGTTAAAGACACTTCACCTGTATAGTTGACCTCTTGAATCACCAAAGACCTGCCCCGAATGTGCCTGATTTGTGGAGATATATCCCACTGTGGAGGTGTCAGATGATGACTCCTAGATTGGTGCAAAATCCAAGTGCTCCGTAACCTCGATATCGATGCAACGGCTCGTTCCCCAACTTCTTCAGCATCCGAGAGAACAAACGCAACAGATAGATATCTCATTCGACTACCTCAATTGGCTATTTGATACAGCAAAATGGCGTTCGAATTCTCTACCAAGCCTCGCTCCTTGAAGGACATCCCCATCGACACCAAACAGTTTGCGCTGGATGCAGACTCTCTAGTATCCCAAGTGGAGAAGTCATGGAAGAAGATCAAGACGTACAACTATAAACTCGACGATGGTTCCAAAGAGTCCGTAACCACTTACGGTACAAACTTGAACAATGAATATTGGCTCTCCAGAGTCTCTCACCATAGTGCATCCACGTACTCCTACGACAAGATGGTCCAATACCTCATGGGGGCCACTAAGAACGCAGACAATGTCTACACCGTGGAGGACAAGTACAAACACACACAGTACGAGGTTGAGTATATCCATGTCCTCAGCAAATGGGATCCAATCCCATTGGAAGAGTACCCAGAATATGAGACGCTGGAGGATAAGTCTAAGCTCGACAAATGGGTCAGCATCAGAGCAGAGTACGAACTTGGTGCTCCATTAACAACTCGTGAGTTCAACGAGTTCATGCTTATCGTGGAGCCTGGATACATCAATGACGACTGTGCATATGTAATTCAGCTGGTGAGCAACAGAGAAACCACTTCTGGTCATGTTCATGGTGTCTACTGCTCCATTGAGAGAGTCAGAAAGCTCGACAACGATCAAGTGGAGTGGATCATGTGCACCTGCAGTGATAGTGGAGGTAACGTTCCTAAATGGCTACAAAACTCCATGATCTCCAAGAGTGTTGCTGCAGATGTCCCAGGCTTCCTCAACTGGGTGGCCAAACAATCATAAGCACATATTCTATATCCTTCACTACACATTCATTCTCATCGGGGGGGTCGTTAAATTATATTATGGAGGTCGTAGAATTCACATATCAAACTTCAGCCAATCCAGATCATTCGTCATACCGTTTCCTGATCCGTCAACATCCATCTCACTACCATGCTCGCTCAGCATGTTAGGGTCAATGAACGATCCATGAGCAGCAGTGCCACTCATCATGGATCCATAGAGTGCACTTACACTACTTTCACGACGTTGGTTTTGATACATCTGTGGGATACGTTTCTAGTTGAAAGAGTTGGTGAGGTTGGTGGAGCTCAAACTCATCGGTAGCGAGCCGTTGAACCCACCAGCAAGTATCTGGGAGTTGGACGCCGATGGAGACACAGGTGATGGCATTGTGATAGGAGAAGGTGTGTTGTGGTTGTGGTTGTGGTTGTTCATGTTGTTATTAAGTGTGAATGCAGAAGGTGAGGCGTTGAACTGGTAATCCATAGGTGATGGTGCAGATGACTTGCGGACGGCGTTGAGCTTGCGGGAAGCAGGTATAGTAGAAGAAGAAGCATGTGCTGCTGAAGCTAGTGATGTCGTTGAAGCTGGCTTTGGAAGAATTGGAACGTTCTTGAACCGTGTAGCAGCAGAAGAAGCACCAGGCGTACTCGATGAGTTTATAGCGTTAGGTGTAGAGCCGGAAGAGTTTGGTGAGTTTGAAGATGAGGTAGGTGTGATGTACATGCTCATGTTCTTCTCTAAGCTGTTGAGCATCTTGGAGTCCTTGCCGACGCTACCCACTGTCTGTGAGTTCCGTCTCGAGTTTCTCTTCTTGATCACATCGGTCTTCAGAGACAACGGTCTCATTGTTCCATGCAGCTTCTGGAACAGTCCACAGGCATTACACAGAGTGTTACCCTGGGCATCACGTCTCCAAAGCGGGGTCTTGGTGGTGTGACAGTTGAAACACTCAACGTTGGTGTTGGTGGATGGAGCCTTCTTCTTGCTGTTGAGAGAGGTCGAAGCACCAGAGAAGGAAGCCGAACTGGCCACTCTTGTTGTTGAAGGTCTTCTGCTGATGCTGGCCTTGTTCATGGTGATTGGTTGAGACATGGCGGAAGCGGATGGAAGTGACTGGCCCATCTGCACGTGCTGCGGTCTACCTGTCATCATCTGGTAGCGCTGAGGTTGTAGCTGTTGGGCTAATGATGAGCTCGATGGACGTCTCTGTTGTGATAATGATCCCTGCTGTAGCAGTTGCTGGGGTTGGATATGCGAGCTTTGAGTAGATGTCATGGAAGAGTTGTTCGTAATGTGCTGTGGGGAAACAGAAGAAGAGGCAGAAGATGAATATGAGCATGCAAGCTGTTGTTGCTGCTGTTGCTGTCTTTGTTGTAAAATCTGCTGTGGTTGGATAGATGTGGAACTTTGGGTGAACTGTTTGATGGCAAAGTCGTCTATCTTCACACTCTTGTCGTCGAAACTGAAGGATAGAGCAACATCCTCGACATTAATGTCATATGAGCCATCTGTCTTCAAATGATCGATATTGGACTTCGAGGAGTTGAGACCCTTGGTGAGGTTTGACTGTTTAGCCATATTTGGTGTGATGGTGGATAATGATGACGTCGAAGTGGCGGAAGTAGAAGTGGACACAATAGTCTCTCCCGAACTCGATGAACCCACAGATATCTTATTTGACTCCACAGATGCTGGACTGAGAGAGTCCAAGCTCAAGTTTCCATCTTGTAGTAGCACTCTAGGTCTAGATTGCTGAGTACTTTTGCAGCTCTCTCTGAGCGTTCTGTTCTCAATACGAGGCTGTAGTTGGAGCAGCTTCTTAGCAGCGTGGTACACCTCCCAAATGGATGGTTGTTCTTCCATGGTTGTAAAAGTTGTATCTTGGTATCTAATGTAGTCTATTCCTCGAGAGAATCAAAGCGGAAGGTTCTTTTCAAGTGTTATTAATGGGTGTAAGTGGTGAGTGGTGGACTTTAGACTTTGACCGAGTTGTTCAGCGCTTTCTTGACAATAGGATATGCGGACTTCTTGAGAACAAATGGGTGGTGGAAGGGATGTAGGATGGTCTTAGCTGTTGAGGGAGTAGTTTCTAGTGAAGAGTAAAGAGTTGAAGGAACAGGTCTAGATGATGAAGTGGAGATTAAAGGTGGGCTGCTCTTTCTTTTACTTTTACTCCCAAAATCTTGAGAGTTGACTCTTGCCTGAAAATGTGGCGTAAATTTGCGACAACTTTTGTCGGTCACAAACGCCTTAATGATGGTTCGCGCAACATCAGTCTAAAACTTTGCAAAGTGGCGAAAACTAGCGCCAGATCTTGCATCAATCCCAGCGCTTTCGCGAAGCTTTTGGCGAAAAACACCGGGACAAATCCCTGGGCATGCATCGAGAAAATGGAGGTTGGGGTGGTAACGAGTAAAAATGTCACATAGACGTACGCAGAGGCAGAAGTTACGACAAACAAGAAATTTGCCGGTTTTCAGGATGTCTCGACTCTCGGGGTCACCGTAGCTCAAGAGTCCAAGACTCTCGCCTGAGGCAGGGTAACACCGAAAATTGACACATTCGTCAACCTAGTCATGGCCAGGGCCCCATCTTCTCAGGACATTTTAGTGAAGGGCCTACGCTATTGATCTTAGACATCTAATCTCAAAGGTAGGGCGGTTACGTTCGGCTTTCACACCACCGCTCGTGTTTGTACTACCTGTAGGCCGTTACAGGCTTGAGATCTTTCCCCAGAGGCCATGGCCCATGGGCCTTATCCCATCAGCAAAGTCGACATAGTCGGGCTCCCCCGCCAAATGTGACACTGCTAAGGCTGTGGAGAGTCGAGACTGTATATATGTATTCGGGAGTCCACGGCTGTGACTCGTTGGCTAGCCGACGCTGTTACTACTACTTTCAAACTGTAGTTTGTAACGTGATAATTCAGGAGTCAAGGAGTCAAAGCAAAAGTTGCATCCGGAAAAACTTCCTGTTACCAGACAAATGCTCTTTTCGCCAAAAATTAGCTTGCGTCCAATTTGGATGATTTCTCGAGGGTTTGTCCCGGACGCTTGAGACACCAACAAGGCAAAAAGAAAGCTGAAGTGAGACAAACCGTTTGCCTTGGTATCGACGCAGGACAGCCGTCGACCTAGTGGACACAGGTCTTTTCTTCGCCATTTTCTTTTCTCCAGTGTCCACGGAAGAAAGAACGGCATATCAAGGTATAGGCTATAGCGAAACAGGGCCGTTAACGGGAAGTCCTATATTCCTCCACCAGTCACTCAGTTATCAGTAATCGTAGGCTGTAGCTTGTATGGGTTCCTGAGCCTTGACCTGTACCATTACGGTACAGGAACAAGGAAATTGTAGTCAACCTACAATCCCCTTGTGGTTACCCTGACAACACTATGGAACATTCCGGATCCCGCACCAATACTGAGAATCCTACCACTGATATTTCACTCTCATCTTTAACACATCACCTTTTACACATTACATAGTTTATAGTTGTTTTATCTTCAAGAAGAGATTTTTGTGTCTGTTACAAATTACGCTTGTATCGTGAAACGACTTTGTGTTACGATACATTTGGTGGATCCTAT
>JAKVQR010000212.1:0-53911 GCA_030462915.1 Petasospora meyerae | reverse complement strand
TAATACGCTAACCTCCAACATATAAGTCTCCAATCACGCTTCAAATATTGGATACGTTCTACTATAAGCTGTACTCACTTATACGCTGCAAACAAATTCCATGCTGAATACAGTATTCTGTAGAAGTTAACAGTGAATTTTATCCGTGTCTAGGAAGATGGATTGGGTAGTTGACAAGCAATTATCTGCTCAATTTGTAGAAAGCCGATTACCTGATCCGTCACTAGTACAGCCTATATATATATAACTGATCATAGACTATAGCCCACTTTGCGCGGGCTTTCCTTGCCCGTATTATAACTCATTCAACCTTATCAATATCATCATCATCAGAATCATAAAAATGAGGGGTGCTATATTAATATGATGATATGACATCAAACTTATCAGATTGGCTTGAATCTTGCCCTCTTTTGAAGCTTGAGACTTGTCAGAAAGCTAGCGAGCCTAAGCGTTGGTGAAGTCGGAGTGCGCGGGGCACACTGCACTAGATATGACCAACAGGGGTGACATCGAGCTCCATTTCAACCCTTGCCCCACTGATTGCACTATAAGCGCTACTGAATGATTGGAGAATTTTATACGAGGTTGGGGTACACATAAAGCATTAAGGTTCTCATGAACAACTTTTTAATAGCTCGACCACTAGAGAGAGACCGTAACATCTTTGGGATCCAGATTTAACTAGAAACACCACGAGCTCAAACTGACACCAGCCCCCCTGGGTATAGTCGCCTTTCTCTTGTTCACATCTAAATACCACGACGTCCTTTACATATCATGGACATCAGATATGGTCACACTTGCTCAAACTTCAAAGGCACCTCAGATGAGTATAGCGGGCTTGATGAAATTTGGATGTTGAAGTAAGCACAAGGCATATGTGGTTAGATCATGGAAAGGCACGTCTTTACGCTCACCGTTGTCAGTTGGGTGGTCTTGACTCTTCATATGTATGAGCATCCGAGTTCCGGAATGTACCACTTCCAGGTCTTCAAAAGGTTATACCACATGCAAGAAGAACTGACATCATCAACCAGCAACGTGTCTAGGGATCTGTTGAGCTTAATGGTGAGGGCTGTGGAAGTTCATGGAATCAATTAGCACTCACTCGTGGAAGGGGGGTTACAACTTCCTAAAGGAAAACTTTTCATGACTATCTGGCAAAATCAGGAGCCATATGATTTGCATGACTTCTCACATTCAACTACGATAGTTGCCGGCATACCAACGACTCAAGGCGTCATTAACTGTTGAAACAACGGTGAAGATAACTTCCGTCTGTGCTGTGTATGCAGCCACACATGGTTGACTTCAGTACAAGACTTGTAGTACATAGAAGCCTATGGATACTGCAAGGCTCCAAAGACCAGGTCCAGAGTCCAGAGTCCAGGGTCCAGAGTCCACAAATCTCTGGTATCGGATCTCGGATCCAGAATAGCCCCCTATATCCCTCCCGAGGTCTCTTCTGACGTTATGGTCTCAACCGAACAGTACTTCTCACCGAGGCCGAAGGATCAAGCCCTATTAAGAAGCCAATTATCGGCAATCATCCTAATCATACTCTCCTGAACACAGGTTGACAGATGGCGGTTTGCTCAATTCTTTGTGATGTGATGTGGTGTCGTTTGTAGTTTGGAGCTGGACCAGATTGGCGAGTGTGGATCGTAGCAATCAATGGGGTTCAATCCTGGCTTATTGTATCTTTCAACTTGTGGCACTATCCACTAGAATGTTCAGCCAATCTTGCACCCACTTAACTTCTTGATTAATGACCCACATTTTTGTCTAGACCCACAAGTAGTTGAAGACAATACGGTGAACCGTGATAACCTGCCCGCGCGAATTCACCAGAGCTGTCTAGATTTGTCATGATCCGCAACACCTCTCATGACTTGACAGACACCTCACTTGAAGCACAACTTCTTGGAGATTGACCAAAATGGCATTTTTAAGATATCTCATACACTCGAGAGGAATTGCAACCACCACGAAGTACATCCCGACAGCTGGATATGCCCGCCTCGACTCACGTGGAGTCATCTCAGTGAAGGGACCGGACTCCACAAAGTTCCTCAATGGCCTAGTCACTTCCAAGATGCTGCCTCAAACGACAAAACGTCTGGCCATGACAATCACAGATGAAGACGATACCGCAGATTTAAGGCTATAGGAGTTTGACATGTCCAAGAATTGGGGTATTCTCCGAGAGGACCCGGAAAGTGGCAACCAAACAGTCAGCAGGACAGGCATATACACAATGTTCTTGAACTCCAAGGGACGAATCGTCACGGACGCATGGATTTACCCCAAACGACTCATACTTGACTCAAAGCAAGTTCAAGATGACTGTGAGTATCTCATTGAGTGTGATTCTTAGATTATCAAGCAACTGCAAATGGTGCTGAAGTTACACAAGCTCAAGGCCAAAGTACAGATCGACCATCTCTCAGAAGCACGAGTATGGACAGCTTTCAATGACTCTCAAATGGATACACTATACGAGGTTAACCAGACACATTTCAATTTGGACTCACAGGATTCGAAGAACCCAAGTGCTGCACTTTCACAGGCGATGGGTTTCATTGAGGACGGCCGACTGTGGAGAACAACCGACAGGGCACAGACTAACATTACATCATCGGTTCTTGGATTCGCCTTTGACGAACGCTGCCCAGACTATGGTGTGAGAGTGATAACCACACCTGAGGTTGACAATGTGGAAGAATTGATAAGCGAGGAGTACCTACCTGAATCATCCGAGGAGGTCAGTGAAGAGGTGATTAACATCAGACGCCATCTTTATGGAATTCCTGAGACACCATCTGAGATTCAACCAAACAAGCTTCTTCCATTGGAGTGCAACTTGGAGTACATGAATGGAGTTCATTTCGATAAGGGCTGTTATGTTGGTTAGGAGTTGACCGTCAGAACGTATCACACCGGTGTGGTTCGTAAACGTGTTGTCCCAGTTCGCCTGTTTCTAATGGATGATGTGAATGTTGGTGATATTACACTGGAGTACCAGCAGGATGATCCAGTTAACGGTGTAATATTACCTGAGAGTGGGTACCTCGAGATCTATTCCAATAAGGAGGAAGTCAAGAAGGAGTTTGCAGCATCGCCTTTCGGAGGTTCAGCCAGTCCACAGCCAAAACCAAGCAGAAGAACAGCACGTAAGGCATCTTCGGGTACTTTACTCAACTCATATGGTAATATTGGTCTGGCGTTGGTGAGATTGGAAGACTTTGCCGAACCAAATGGTCAGTTCTATATCGAGCTGCCAGGAGCTGGTGAGAATAACCGTTCGTTAAAGATAGGAGTGAAGGCTTTCATTCCATACTGGTGGCCAGAGGAGTGAGCTATGAATGTCACATCTATATACCCCTACCATAATTGGATACGAGCTCACAATCCGGCATTCTTGCCGTTTGATTGGGTTATGGATCATTATCAGTAGATGCTGATGACGCAGATTGTGGAGAAGATAGTCCAAATGTATCGATTAGCGTTTGATCCCGTTTCAGCCCTAGCTAGTATCACGTGATAGGTCACTAAGGCTTAGGCGTGATTCGTGAACATTTTTGCGTCAAATCGCGATGCCTGGGGAAGCGCGGGGTAGCGCTAGCACACGAAGTGACTGCTGAGAAAAAGCGACATCCGTGCACCTCATAATCAAGCAACTCCTCGCTCATCGCGCGAACTCGTCTCAGGCCCTACGCGAAGGACGCAGACCGTCCAGGCTTGCAATTTGCAAAGGTGACAGTCTTCCGCGAAAATTGCCCTTCGCGGCGGGACGGTTCGTGCACAGACAGTGGGAGAGTCCTCAGTGTGTCCGTTGCGCGTGCCGAAAAATCTACAAAGTGAAAACTACCAAACGGTACAACACCAGTACAAGCGTTGGATAGAAGGAAGACATCAACGCAGACATATTATCCAAGATGGCTGAGGCACAGGTCGAGATCCCACAGGAGGAGATTCCACAGGAAGAGATTGCTCAGGAGGAGGTTGTCCAGGAGCCAGTTGAGGTTCAGTTCGTTGAGTTGGCTACCGCCATCCCAGCTGACGTTCAGCAGGCCCAGGCTGAGATCAAGTTGTTCAACAAGTGGTCTTTCGCCGACGTTACCGTCAAGGACATCTCTTTGACTGACTACATCCAGATCACCAAGCCAGTCTCCGTTTCCCACACTGCTGGCCGTTACGCTTCCAAGAGATTCAGAAAGTCCCAGTGCCCAATCGTTGAGAGACTCACCAACTCCCTCATGATGAACGGTAGAAACAACGGTAAGAAGCTCAAGGCTCTCAGAATCGTTAAGCACACCTTGGAGATCATCAACGTCTTGACCGACTCCAACCCATTGCAGATCTTGGTTGATGCCGTTGTCAACACTGGTCCAAGAGAAGACTCCACCAGAATCGGTTCTTCCGGTACCGTTAGAAGACAGGCCGTCGATGTCTCTCCATTGAGAAGAGTTAACCAGGCTATTGCTTTGTTGACCATCGGTGCTAGAGAGGCTGCCTTCAGAAACATCAAGACCATTGCTGAGTGTTTGGCTGAGGAGTTGATCAACGCTGCCAAGGGTTCTTCCACCTCTTACGCCATCAAGAAGAAGGATGAGTTGGAGCGTGTTGCTAAGTCTAACCGTTAAGAGGCTTGGATATATTTGCACGAGGGGTTACTTTTTTTCTTGGGGTTCATTACGTTGTTTCACACACAAAAATATCAAGGAGTACACTACCAATATATGTATTCTGCTAATTTGATGACTTTTCTACACTGAAATGTACATTACGAGATACTGGAACGATGTTGTGGGTCACCTGGAGAAAACGCTGCCTTGAAGGCTTATGTATAAAACGATTAAGAGATGTCATGTTGTAAATTAGAAGCCAGGGCCCAGGAGCCAGGCGTACGTGTCTATCGGGCTGATGTAGCCTTGAACATACAGTGGAGAAGCTGAGGGAGTCTCTATCGCCGCTACTTGACGGCGCCCAGCTAAGAGATCTTGATTCCAAGATCGAATCCTTCCTCGACTCCAATGTCTCCTCAAATATATAGAGCCATTTGTTGAAGTTCCAGCAGAACGAATCGTGCTATTTGGACCATCTCGATCTTGACCACATCCTCGTTGACCCAAAGTCATTACCACGCAACCCTTTCCTCGTCTTGGAGAATGACCCTCTGAAGAACTACATCACCCCATAGACACAGTCCAACAGGGCCGCTGTGCTTACTATCTCGGCCTTGAAGTTTATTGCCGCCCTTCGTTTGAACCAGTTGAGCCCAGACCAGTCCCGTTCTGGTGAGCCGCTCACAATGGCTCCATATTGGAACTTGTTTGGTTCAACAAGAGCCCCAGACTATGATGCCATCAAGACCAAAGTCAACAAAGATACCAAACACATGGTGATCGTTGCGCAATCTCAGTACTACACCCTCAAAGTTCTTGACGATGAGAACCGCATCATACACACAAGCGATGAGCTAACTGTCATTTTCGAGCAGATCATCCAGGCATCCAACGCTGTGGAACACCCCAACATGTCTGCTGTGGGATCCATAACATCTGACAGCTACAGACACTGGAAACATGGACGGGTGCTTTTGCAAAGGGACTGTAAGGAGAATCTCACCGCCATTGACTTCGCATTGTTCGTATTGGTGTTGGACCATTCCGAGCCAGAGATGACAGAAAATGCATTGGCTGAAGTGATCTCTGTTGGTTCGAGGCACATAAACTCCCGTGGTGTGCAAGTTGGTTCCTGTGTTTCCAGATGGTGTGATAAGTTGCAGCTCATTGTGACCAAAAACTGTATTGCAGGAGTGGTTTGGGATTCGTTTTCCCAGGATGGAACTACCGTTTTGAGATTCACATCTGACATCTACACTGACTCAGTTTTACGTCTAGCTGAAGGAAAATACTCCTTGTTTCCAGATGTCCAAGTCTGCAAGCCAGCGGAGGGGAAACCAGCACCTGTGAAGCTTGAATGGAGTCTAGGGTCTGACCTGCAAACACACATTCATCTTGCAGAGACCAGACTCACCGATTTGATCTGCTCTCACCAAACCAACACCAAGACATTGAGGTATGGTCGCAAGTTCGCACATAAGATTGGGGTGAAGACCGACTCATTAATCCAAGTTGCCATCCAGTTTGCGCATTATGGACTTTATGGGAAACCAATCTCCACTATCGAACCTGTCTCCACTCGTTACTTCCGTGGAGCTCGCTCTGAGTTATTGCCGCTTCAACATGATATCATCACCAAGGCTTGTCAGGTGTTTGTCAGTGACTCATCACCACAAGCCAGATGGGACGCCTTTATCGAGTGCTGTGAGTTCCACTCCGAGTCTGTTCGGAATGCATCCCATGGTGAAGGATTTGAAAAGCACTTGAAGGCATTGCAAAATGTTTTCATCCAACGTGAGGTGTTGAACCAGTTATCACCTGAGTTCTATATTGGAGATGAGATGCCTTCATTGATATTTGACAATGTCCTATCGCCTTTGTTCGTTCCCGAGATGGTCGCCTCCAACTGTGGTAACCCAGCCATGCGCTTATTTGGGATTACACCTGCTGTTTCCAATGGTTTTGGTATCGGGTACACCATCAAAGACGATGTTACTGTCTTCTGTTTGATCTCTCAGTATCGCCAAGGCGATAGATTCTTGGATACTGTAAATTGGGTGCTACAAAACCTATCTAAGATCTGGAAGCACGATATCAACCATCCAGTCAAAGTCCCACACGCATACGAGTTTGATTCTCAGAAGAACAGGGAACGGAGACACTCGAGTGTGTCCCATTCAATTGTGTCACAAAGCATGTCGAGAGCCACCACGGTTGAATCTATGTCTGAAGAAGAGGCTGATTTGGCATTGGGTGGGTATGGATATTTCGATATCGATGAGTTGACAATGAGATCGTTACACCAGTCCCACTGTGGAACTCCAGCTTAGTCAAACGCCAACTCCACAGTACACCTGGCATCAATGAACTCCAAGCTTGACAAATCTTTCGGTAAGCAGATCAAGACTTTCAATAACAAGTTGGTGGACCAGTTTGAGAGACATGCCGATGACCTTGACAATCAACAAAAGAACACCAAGGCTGTTGAAGATGTTGGTAAGCTCAATAGTAAGTTTGATAGGGGTGAGGTTGGTAAGAGAGTCGATATCACTATTGTGGATGAAGATGAGGATGACGATTAAGTATGCAAGTATACATCTAAAGCAAATAATGTATCACCATTCAACCGAAGAGACAAAGAACTTGCTCTCGGCTATAGTCCATGGGTATTGTAAGCGTTCGAACTTCTCAAAAACAGCATCCAAATGTGCCTCGTGCTCCTCCACCGTGTTGGAGTGGACAAGTAGTCTAAAGTCATTTGATAGCTTGACAAACTGTGCACGCTCGTCTTTGAAGAATTCCCAGAAGAAGCACTGTAGATGGATGTTGGTCTCTGGGAAGCGTTCAGGAAGCACTTGACATTCGTATGTCATTGTTTGATCGTTGTCTATGAAGTGGACATTGAAGTAGGTAGGTAGACGACAATCAGGATGCAAGGGAACTGCCGAGTGAGTCTTTGTCAACTTGATAACGGAAAACACGTTTCCAGTGAAGGACTTGTCGGTTTCAAAAGGCGGTGGAGTGGTTGGTGTGTATTTCACTCCTTCAAATCTCACTGTGAATCTTGGTTGTCCGTTGGTGTCCACTCTGACATCGGCCTTTGCTGGACATGGTGTGTATATGCTCTTTGGGAGAAGATAGTTGGCTGCAGTCAGCATGTTGACTTCTCCTCTCAAGTCGAAACCATCTTGGAAAGTACGTTCAGGAGGGACAGTTTCGTAGTACTCTTTCACGTCTGGAGAAGAAAGATCGAATACAAGACCATGATAACCGTCTCTCTCATGGTCATGGTGGACATCATCACCGAGTGTCTCGCGGACGTGAGGGACGACGTGTTTGTCAATGAGTGTCTGTCTCTATTCGTCAGTGATTGTGGTCATTTTGTGTGCGAGTTGAACCAAAGCCCTAGGGTTACAGAGTGTTTCAACGTAGGGGAAGTTGATTTTCAGCTTCATTCTTGTGCTCGATGAGTTCTCGATCAAAGCTCCGATATCCGCACTTAAGGTGCATCGCAGTTGGAAACGATAAGCGATGCATGGAGACCTGGCCAGTATCAATCAAGATCAGCCACCTGCGTAATCAACAACAACAACAACAACAACAACAACAAAGGCAGCCGTCCGACCAACCCCAGAAGCAGCAGAAGGCAAAGAAAATTGCATGTGTTGAATGCAGGCAGCAGAAGTCCAAGTGTGATGCCTCAGATCACTATCCCAATCCGTGTTCCCGCTGTGTGAAGAAGAAAGTTCAATGCACTCTGCAGTCAGACTACAAGCGTACGTACAAGAGAGCTAAGTTTCAGCAGATCGAAGAAGAGCTGGAGGCACTCAAGAAGAATCTTTCACAGGCAGGTGTTGATTCTTTACTGAAACATTTACAAGAGCGTCGTTTTCAACCACATGAGCTCAACTCCCCCACACCACCACCACAGGATGCTCAGTCTCAACTGCCACCGCTGCGATCAGCCTTGGGAAACAACACTCCACCCCCATACCAGTCACCTCCTCTGCATCCCCAGTTCTCTCATGGTACATCTGCGGTAGCTCAACTTGCTAGATCGAGATCTCCGCTTGTACAACAACATCTCTCTCCCGATGACCAGCTCCGTCTACAACACCAGTAGCAACACCAACAGAGTGCCATCCGTTCCCAACCTCATCAGCATCACCAGAATCATCCTCCTCCTCATCATCATCAATCACAGTATCAGCATAACTCACCTCGCTCTCAGTAGCAGAGCTCATTTGTCGCTCAACAACCAGTGATGCCACAACCCGTCTCCGTCTCAGACACTTAGGGACCTTCAATCATCAGGGAAGTCACACCATCGTCGCCTATTGCCAATCAACCCAACCTCAAGACATCTGCGGAACTTGTCGTGAATCTCTCCGAAGAAGTGTTGAAGTGTGAGCCTAAACAGTTCGGTGAAGTGGAACTCTCCTCTGCCCAGATCCGTGAGTTGTACCTTGAATTTGTCAACAGATATCACAAGTTTCTACCAATCGTCGACATCTCCAAAGGACCAGAGAAGATCTACAGACTATGTCCGGTGTTGTTCTGGACCATTGCATCTATTTCACTACGTCATCTATCCACAGATATTCTCATGTCATTGGCTCCTCTGTTGAAAACTGCATTGGCTGAGATCACAATCAGCCCCATCACACGTTATTTCCCCAATGAATCGGAAGAGCCTATTTTGAATGTCTGTTCTGTTTACTCAGTCCAGGCTCTTCTTCTATACACGTGCTGGCCCCCATTGGCTTCTTCACTATCTGCAGACTCGTCTTGGAACACCATCGGGATTGCCATCTTCCAGGCCATCAGAATCGGTCTCAATGGACCAGGAACTACAAATTACCATGTGCAGCAACAAAGCCAACAAACCGAGATGGCAAAGATTCTACAAGAGCACAACAAGACTTGGATCGCTTGTAACATTGTCTCTCAGAACGTTGCCACTACATTTGGGTTCCCTGCATTTGTTTCTTTCGACTCTTCAGTGGTTGGCGGTGTGAGAGATGGGATCCAATCAGGTAACAACCTCCCAACTTGCATCAAACAAATGGTTGAGATCTCACATTTCGAAGATCAGGTCGCCAAGGTTCTCAACTCAAACACTCTGGATGCGATGGGACTAGCCGATCCAATGGAGAGATTACCATTGTTGAAAGTGTTGGGTCAACAGTTGAACGAACTGGAGATGAAACTCTCAAGGGAAGGGCTTGATGATATCCGTAAGTTCCAACTGCTTGCTACAAGAGTCCACCTATTGACATACTATTTCCTTGATAACTCACGTGTTGCCAATTTTGAGCTGAGAAGAGGTCTTGTTTCCGTCTACAACGCAGCTTGTTCCTTGTTGAGTCACGCATCCTCTCTTTCCAAGAAGGATCCAACGTTTTTCAAATACGTTCCAGGTATCTTCCTCCTACAGATCTGGCAAACTTCATGTATTGTTGCTAAGTTGGTCCATTCTCCTCTGAGTGAAGTGTTGGATGTTGGTGCAGGAAGACAACTGTACATCTCAGCTATGCAACTCGCCAACAAGGCATCCATCTTGAAACACGATATGGCTTACAGATCCGCTGGGATCATGAGAAACACCTGGCAGATGCTCAAGTTCCTCAAGGACAAGAACAACAGCACAAACCTTGATGTTACCGTCCGTTCAAGAATGTCCGCTTCTGTGTTCTTCGACTGCTTGTGGCTTTTAAGACAGCAGATTGGGCTTATCAAACTCGATCCAAACAAGAAGGAAGGTAGCGATGAAGTCTCCAACGACGATGATTCTATCGGTGATGAGGAAGAAGACGAAGGAGCTGTGTCTGAAGAAACTCCTAATAGCTTTGCACCTTCAGCCGACCCTGGTACTGTCAACTCCGAGTCTTCTGTTAGATCTACAACATCATCACAGAGAGCTAAGAGAGTCAGATCACTCTCGAACAACTTTGATGCCGAGAAGTCTGCTCGTAAGCTCATCAGAACCGTTCCACTTGATCCTGTCCCTATTGCTTTGAGAAAGGAAACCACAGACACGTCCCCAAGACCAACGATCACCTCGATCCTTCAGAAGCAATCACCAGACTCTTCAACGTCGTCACAGAACAACAGACCTATCAGCAGAGCTCCTTCTGTTCTTGGACAGCATCCACCTAGTGTCGCTTCTACTTCATCAATCAACCAGGAACTGGCAAACCCATCACCAACCAACATTCCACTATTGGATCTGAGCGATGACTGGACAAACGATATGCTATGGAAGGATGTCGACTCTGTTATGAATGACTTCGGATTCAGTACAGACGAGCTACAGAGAGCAATGGTTCCAACAAGTAACAATGCTTCTGTCCAGGTGCAGAACAATTCTGTTACAGGTGTTCAAGACCAGTTAGGGTACAACAGTGTGGGGCCAAAGTAGGACTCATTGTTTGGTCATTACAGAAAGTGAAAGGATAAAGGGTCTTGAAGTATCATTCTTCATAGTCTTATTTAACAGAACTGCATGAGGGATGATAATGGTACGACTGATATGATAGCTTTTCACCTGTTCAGCTGTAGACTTTTTTTTTCAAGTTCCGTGTATGATGTTCTGTCTCTAAATAAGGAGTGGTCACCACACGTACGCGCTGTTACCAGGAGACAAGGAGGAGTGTTCAGGTAATTCCTGGCCCTGGCCCCTTTTTTTTTTTTTTTTTTTTTTAATTTTTTGAGGTCCATTAGCTAACTAATTGCCCACGGTTCGGCGTGGGTTCTTATATCGCATCTTTCATCTCTCGTACAGCAGCTATCCTCGGTCGTATGTTTGGGCGTAGTTCAACGATCTGATTACCCTGGGCCATATGGTGGCATCTCCTGAATCTCTCGTGACTGTTGCTTCTGTCGGGTCTAATCTACCTGGAAAGGTGACTCCCGCGAGATTCGAACCCACTGATGTAGTTTTTTTTTTTTTTAAGTTCCGTGTATAAAGTTCTCTCTCTAAACATATAGATGTGTTCACCACTTTGCTAACTAAACTGATCCGTTTCACCAAGGGACTAGGTGGAGTGATATTGAAAAGGTTGTGATCGCTTCTGTTCGGGTTCCTGGCCCCGGGTGCTGACGACTGCGCCAAACCACCCAAGGGCCAAGGCCATACCCAAGGCCCAGGAAAAAAAGAAAAAAAAACACGAGAAAAAAAAAAGAAAAAAAATAATGTTATAACAGAGCACTCATGCTGGGGGTCGAACCCAGAATCTTCTGATTAGAAGTCAGACGCGTTGCCATTACGCCACACGAGCTCGGTTTGATTTTCAATTTTTGCAGTTTTCCACACTGCACTGGTTGTTCCTGACACGTGCAACAATGGCAGAAATTTTTGCCAGCAGCCGGACGGGAAAAATTGGGACACTTGAAATGATTGGCCTGTTTTGATACCTCAGTGGAATCTGGTGTTGATAAGAGCATAGAGAAGCCATTAATTGTTCTCCCCAGATAATAAATCTCCCTCGAAGAGATATCTGACACTTGAAGAATAACTCTTTCTTCCACAATCTATCAAAAGCACCTCAGAGAGTGACAATCATCAAAACACCTCTGAGCCACGATATCTCTCACTCTCATACAGAGCATCCCACCAACTCGCAAATATCCCACAGATTTTCAAGTACTCTCGATTGAACAATGTCAGCTTCCACCGGCGACTTCCTTAATAAAGGTGTTGAGCTCGTCCAGAAGGCCATTGAAGCCGACACAGCCACACGATACGAAGAAGCTTATCAGTTGTACTATAACGGATTGGACTATTTGATGCTTGCCATCAAGTACGAGAAGAACCCGAAATCCAAAGAGCTCATCAGAGCCAAGTTCACAGAGTATCTGGGAAGAGCAGAGGAGTTGAAAGAGCATTTGGACAAGAAACAGAAGCAAAGTGAGATGAGTGCCGGCGGACAAGCTGCCAAGAAGAAGGGAGACGGATCCAGCAACGATGATGATGATGACGATGCGGAGACCAAGAAATTGAGAGGTGCGCTTTCGGGTGCCATTCTTAGTGAGAAGCCAAATGTGAAGTGGGAGGACATCGCCGGATTGGAACCAGCGAAGGAGGCACTCAAGGAGGCCGTCATTCTCCCAGTGAGATTCCCACACCTGTTCACAGGGAAGAGAAAACCGCTCTCTGGTATCTTGCTGTATGGCCCACCAGGTACGGGTAAATCGTACTTAGCCAAGGCTGTGGCCACTGAGGCCAACTCTACTTTCTTTTCTGTGTCCTCGTCTGATCTTGTGAGCAAATGGATGGGTGAATCTGAGAGACTTGTGAAACAGCTGTTCAACATGGCAAGAGAGAACAAGCCATCGATCATCTTCATCGACGAAGTGGACGCATTGTGTGGTCCTAGAGGAGAGGGAGAAAGTGAAGCCTCCAGACGTATCAAGACAGAGTTGCTCGTGCAGATGAACGGTGTGGGTAACGATTCTTCCGGTGTACTTGTTCTTGGAGCCACCAACATCCCATGGCAACTGGACGCCGCTATCAGACGTCGTTTCGAGAAGAGAATCTACATTGCGCTCCCTGACGAGCCAGCCAGAGCCAAGATGTTCGAGTTGAACGTTGGCAACACTCCTTGTGACATGACTTCGAAGGACTACAAGCTGTTGGCGGAGATGACTGATGGTTACTCTGGTGCGGACATTGCCGTTGTGGTGAAGGACGCGTTGATGTAGCCTATCAGAAAGATCCAGAGTGCCACACATTTTAAGAAAGTTGGAGACAACAAGCTCACCCCTTGCTCTCCTGGAGACGAAGGTGCCATTGAGATGAACTGGATGCAGATAGAGGCCGACGAGCTGCAAGAGCCAGAGCTCACGATAAAGGACTTTATCAAGGCCATCAAGACTACAAGACCAACAGTGAACGAAGAGGACCTCAAGAAGCAGATCGAGTTCACCAACGACTTTGGCCAAGAGGGAAACTGAGGACTGGAGCTTGTATTTGGATACACATGATTCACATCCCCGTTGCATCTTTGAAAGTGTTAGACTGTAGAAACTTTGGGAATGAGTCGAACTCCAGCATCTTCAGGATCTGTTTCCCCACAAGATCAAACAGCGGAGACAGCTTGAGTAGTAAAGATAGAGAATGGGCCATTTCCTGGGTAGTCGGGGTGGATACCGTTTCCTGTGGTATTCCAGATGTACTCGAAGGGATCTCAATGACGAGGTTCTTGTTGTTCATCGTACGTGGTGATGCTCTGAAGTGTGCCCTTGTAGGCTCGTCAGACATACACTAGGAGACCTGTGATTGCGGCGAACGGTCAGCTCGTACATAGGCCTTCTCTGGCGATCTTGGAAGTTTCACCTGAGACATCTGTTCTTCGATAAGAGAGTGGTGATCACCAAACCGACTTTTCAATGGGGAACTCGCATCTAAGACAGCATCTGTGACTTTCTCTCTCAATGCGTGATCGATGTTGAGCTGGTATGGAGACCCCAAAGCGATGTACGATGAGTAGACGTTATACGCAACCCCAAGACACTCGTTGATGAGGCGCACAATGGATCTCTTAGAGGGCTTCTTGGAATCACGAGCGTCCATGTTCATCACGCTCTTCAGAATGGCCATCTTCTTGCAGAACTGTCTGATCTCCAGGTATACATCCAGGTTTTCTGCACAGTACTCGTGCTCCAGATGTATTCTGAAAAGGTATCTCATCCCCGGGTCTCCCATCACCGTCTTAATGGTGACCTGTTGCTGGGAAAGATCGTCACTGGACGAGGTAGGTGATGTGCCTATTGGGTGCTCCGTGAAAGCCACATTGGAGACTGGAACCCCTCTCGCGTCCCCAACAATCTCATCAGCATGAACAACCTGTAACGGCAGCTTGTGATCTCCCATGTAGTCCCAATGACAGATCTGATAGCCCTTCTTACTGGGCGTGTAGTATGCGGTCTTCGAAGGGGTTATGTGGTCTTTGGACGAAGCAGTCGAAGGGGAGAGGATGATAGGTTCGATCAACCCATACTTGAGGAAGAGATTCACAATGTTAGTGGCATCTGCAGGATACATGATATCTGTGCAGTCCATCAACCACTGCCATGCGCTCTTGGAAGTGAAGCAGTATCTCACATAGATGTTCTCTCCAAACTTCATCTTCTCCGAGAGTCTGACTCCTTTGTTGGAGACGTAGTACTGCACGTGAGCATCGGACTCAGGGTTGGTGAAGAACATGTGTGCCAGTGGGCTTTCCCTTCTTTGCTTCTTCTTGTCAGCACCTTGCGATTTGTTTGCCACACTGCGGTTCTGGATAGCTGATAGATTGAAGGCTTGTCCCTGGAAGTTTGAGAAATCGAACTCATCACCAACCTCGAGTCTGTGCTCCAGAGACGGGATCTCATCTGGTGGGTTATCTGGCCTCCAAACGTTTGGTTCGTCTCCCAAGAACTTGATGAACAACAGGTGCACAAAGTACTCAGAGTAAGTGATACTATCCGTGATAGTGGATCTTTCGAATAGAAACAAGTCCATGGAGTTGAACGAGGACTGGATGATGGGCGGACAAGTCGCATACTGGTCTTCTTCATCAACCTGTCTTGTAGACAGTTTGATACCATTCGTCTTGCAGTATGCCTGGACAACGGCCACGCCTTTGGGAGTCGGCTGTAGCAGTACTTTATCCTTAGGCTCAGCTCTTGTGCGATCAGCTGGGGTGTGTAGTAGCTTTGCAGTCATGAAGGTCTTAAGTAAAGACACGGCCAGCTCTGGTTTGATAGAGTAGGAAACTGTCGTGCTTGTGGACGAAGATTCAATATCGAGTTTGAGATTCCCCATAATCGATACTGCCTCTGCAGTAGTGAATGAGAAAGGGTATGGTTTGTTGAGGAAGTTGATTCTGCTTGCTTTGTTCTTCGGTTTCTCCTATAGCGAGAGGCACATGATCATCAGGGAGAAGATGTTCTTGATGTCCCGTGTGAAGATGTTGCCATTGGGTCTCTTATCAAGCTTTCGTGATACAGCTTCATGGAGGGTTCGGCGTGTTGAAGGTTGAGGTGGTTGCATTGTGTCCCGCAATATGGAAACACTCATTGGGAGATCGGGAGGTACTGGGGTGTGGGATGGCGTGTGTTCTGGAGCTTGGTACTGAAAAATGATCAACAGGATACAAAGTGCACCCTCTTGTCTTTTAAAAATCACCAGACTCCAAAATCGAACCTCAAATTATCCCTACATGCAACATGGCGATCATACATTCTAAGGTTATAGGGGGGTTTGATGTTTCATCGAGATGAGGCACCGGAGTCGAAACCATCAAAACTCCGACTACGACGTCCACCCCTGGGGGGATGATAGCATGGGCCGCACACACACATGAACAAGTGCTCGTAAAACAGGCAAACATGAGCTGAGGCATCTCTAAATTTAGGTTAATTCAAACTAAAACACACTCACAGTACTTTCACAACCATCGTACATTGTAGGTACATGTATGACGCACAGCTGTCATCTGATATCACCGTCAGAGGCTTGTGAAATTTACCGTCATAAGCTGCATTGATCCCATCTTATCTGTTTGAAGATACCGTCCCGGTCACAGTCTTGTCCACTGTTTCACCGGCTTGTGTGTCTTCACGATTCTTCTCAGCTCATCAAGAGTAAGCTCAACCTGCCACATCCTCGTCTCCGAAGTACTGTTAGCAAATTCCGTCTTTGATGACCCACTTCCTGGTACAGTCAGGTATCCCAACTCAACCAACGACTCCCATGATCTCCTACAGGCGTCCTTCGACCACTTCTTAAAACCCGTGCTGGCAACTGCACCAAATCCTGTAGCAGAGGTCACTGTATTTCTCTGGGCTTTCAACTGTGAGACGTACTCCTCATACACAATGTTGAGGTTCACCATTGGGATATCTGTCTTGGCAATCACACGGGAAGCACAAACCAACAAGAACATCTCAAGATCAGACATGGAGTTCACCGTTTGGACGAAAGAAGCTCTGGCTTGGTTCAATGCGTACTTCCCGAAATTGGCATCGTTGAATCGAGGTTCGTCCAACGAAAGCTTTGCGATGGCATAGATGCATTGGTTCTGGAACTCCCTGATGTTGGCTGTGGAGAGATGGATGTATTGCATAGCACGTCTGAGGAAAGTCTCGTCCTATGCGAGCTCTTTGATATCTCTGTTCCATTCAGTTTCGTAATCGTTCTCCACTTCATCAACCAGTAGCAGTTTGACACATGCATCCATGAACCGGTCCAGAGGAAGTTTTCTGAAATACAATGTCCGTTGTGAGAATCTGGATCTCACACGTTTCTCCAACAATTCCTTAAATGTGAATTTGGACGTGAAGCACATCACACAAACTGGTGTTTGGCTGCTCTCTGCCAGGTCGAACAAGTTGTAGAGCAACGTTTGCCTCGATTGAGCAGCGTATGCATCCACGTCATCAATGCAAAACACCACTGGATGTCTGATCTTCTCTGCTGCGCCTCTTCCCAGTTGTACTTCGTCAGACAGAACTTTCAAGACATTATCAAACGTGTTTGTAATAGACTTGCGGCTCAAGAGTTCATTAACTTCCAGATCTTTCAAGTTGACATTGTAGATTCTCGAGATCTCGGCATCCAACTGCTCTGCAATAGCACGGACCGCCTGCGTATCTGTCGTTTGCATCAATCCGTGGATATTGATGTAGATGAAGTCTTTATCCTTATCGAGCTTGTCACGTACACGGCTCAGAGCTGATTGGAAAGCTGCTGTCTTTCCAGAGTTCTTGGGACCAAACACAACACAAGAATGAGATTCACCTTTATCGACAACAGATGTGATGATCTTCTCGAGCTCTTTCACTTTCTCCTCGATACAGTACGGTTCTTCATTGGATTTCCCGTGCATCTTGGAAAGGAGTTTTACTTTCAGTTTGTTGATCTGCTTCTTCGTGACACGAACTTTGTCTCCATTAGTCGTTGATTCAAGTTCATTGGTAGCATTGAGCTCATCAGGAATGGAAGAGGCATCAAAGAACTGATCGTCATCGTCATCTTCATCTTCATCGTCGTCATCGTCGTCATTATCATCATTAGCTTCATAACCACCGTTTGTACTTGCCTTGGGTGGTTCGTTGGCCTTGTTGTCGTCACTGTCATCATAATCGTTGTCATTGTCATCATCTTCATCTTCATCGTCTGAAATTTCAATGACAGTGTATGGTATATCTTTGGGTACTTCTGGTTTTGATTGTTTCGATGGCATTGAAGATTGTGATACATTTGATACTGCTTGAATTGATCCACTGGACTTGGGATGCTTCTGAGGTGAACCGACCTTTATGGACCTCAATGAACCCGACGTAGTATTCTCAGGAACAATTGAAGACTTCTTGTTCACAGTAGGGGAGCTACGGTTCATGATCAACTTGATCTTGGAGAGGGTCTTGAGAGGTGTTGTAGGTGCTGGCTGTTGTGGTTCAGACTTGACCACTTTGCCCGGTGACGAGGGAGTAGGGGTAGTTGTCTTGCTCACTGGTGGTTGAGTAGCTTGTGAGTTGAAGTTGATCAGTTTGAGCTTGGAAAGATGTGGCATAGATGGTATAGTGGAGTTTCGTTTCGAGCTATTGAGTTGACTGATGATTTTGAACGATGCCGATGAATCTTGAGATGTCGGACGGATGAGCTTTGGCAACTTCTGCGGTTTTGCAACAAAGTCATCTTCTTCCAGCTGTCTCTTGGAAGACCCAGGTGTGAGTAAGGGTATTTGTGCAGCTGATAGAGCTTCCACTGGAGACCTTTGGAGAGACCCAAATGATTTAGTGAGTAGCGGTATCTTCTTCAGTGAGATGGTCTTTAGGACGCCCAGATCGGGCAGTTTGGGGATCGCCCTAGACTCAGCTGGCTTTGGTGTGCTTTTTGCTGAATTGTTCGCTGTGGTATCCTGCTTGTCTTCACTACCGTTGCGTGAGTCTGAGACTATTGTTTCTGGGTTCACTGTGATGTTGGCGCGTCTCATCTGGGGGAACTCTGCAGCGGTATCGACAGCGATTTGCTCCGGCTTCTTGGGTTTTGAGAGTTCGGAGCTCATGATGGATAGCAGATTGTATAGTGTCGATTGACTGGTCCCCCATAAACCAGACAGTAACTGACGTGTTTAGAGCTCCGTTGTTTTGAACGTATGGAACGCGTCTGGACTCTGGGAGTCAGAGCGTGGTGTTCGGGTTTTGTCTTCCCCTGGTCTCGAGACTCGTCCTGTCTCCTGTCCTGCGGAGGCGCAACGTCTCCACGATCTGATTAATCATGGTACGATCACGGGTATTGCCATCACCATGAATGGATCTCTACTCAATTCCAACACAAACAGAGCAATGTCTTCAATCACATACAAACACGACCAACTTCCACAGAGTGTCATCACACTGCTCCAGCAGGGCAAGTTTGTGCACCTCGGGACAGCCACCAGACAGGGTATTCCAGATGTCGCTCTTATGAATTACTACTACCTTGCATCCAAGGAGCTATACGAACCCGAACAGATAGAAGAGGGACCTTCCGTTGATTCAGAGTCCAAGGAGCACACATATATCATCCTTGCCACGAAGAAGTCCTCTCTGAAGTACCACAACATTGCAGAGAACCCTAACGTGTCCTTGCTCTTCCACGATTGGACCACAGCCAAGAACTTTTACAAGTCTGACAGTTCCACAGAACAGACTCAGGATAACAAGTCAAATTTGTTTAAGATGTTGCAGAACTTAAACCAGTCTGAGATGAGTGAAGTGAGCGCAACGTTATCTGGGAAGGCTAAGATCGTCACAAACGACCAAGAACTTGGGTACTATAAGAACAAGCTTCTCCAAGAGAACCCAGATGCTGAAGTATACATTGCAGGAGATGAGAACTCTATTATCTTGGTGAAGATCACTAGTGCCAAAGTGTGTGATACCCAGAACCGTCAAGAGTACTACCAGTGAGAGCATGAGATCGAGTTGATTCGTGGATGCTTCGAGTTTGTGTTCTACTTACATATGATCACATGAAAAAATCGATACGTTCTCTTGATACATATCATCATATTGTAATTAATTCAGGTCAATTGTAATTGTTCTAAACCCAAAACATACTATAAGGTACCTGTCATCTACCCTCGGAACCCACCCTCGGTATTTGCTCTCCTCTGTGCGGCCCCTACCGCCTTGGTTTTTTTTCAGCGTTGGTTGGAGTCAGCGCTAACACCGTAGTAAAAGATTCAAACCTCTCAGCTGAGGAAACACCAACTAGACACAGCGGCAAACTCCAACGATTCCACCAATAATGTCAGACGACCTACAGGAACAGCAGCCAAGCATCGTCATCAACGGTAACCTCAACGACCAGGAGGACGCCGAGATCGTGTACGAGCACGAGCAGCACGAACTCCGTGATGAGTCCGATGCTGAAGACGCCCAGGACGAGATGCCTCAGAAGAAGGTCCAGTTCGACATCCAGGACGAGAAGGAGGAGGCTGCACAGCGCCAGAGAGAGTTCGAGGAAGGTGGTGGCCTGCCAGAGCAGCCAGAGAACCCAGACTTCTCCAAGCTCACACCGCTCTCCCCAGAGATCATCAACAGACAGGCCACCATCAACATCGGTACCATTGGTCACGTCGCCCACGGTAAGTCCACTGTGGTGAAGGCTATCTCTGGTGTGCAAACCGTTAGATTCAAAGACGAGCTCGAACGTAACATTACCATCAAGCTCGGTTACGCCAACGCTAAGATTTACAAGTTGGATGACGAGAACGTCCCAGAGACCGCCCGTTACAAATCCTTCTCCTCTGACAGAGAAATCCACCCAAAGAGTGAAGTCCCAGGCTCCGATGCCCGTTATAACCTTGTGCGCCACGTGTCGTTCGTGGATTGTCCAGGTCACGATATCTTGATGAGTACCATGCTTTCCGGTGCCGCTGTGATGGACGCTGCCTTGCTCCTCATTGCCGGTAACGAGTCCTGTCCACAGCCTCAGACGTCCGAACATTTGGCCGCTATTGAGATTATGAAGCTCAAGCACGTCATCATTTTGCAGAACAAGGTCGACTTGATGAGACCAGACTCTGCTTTGGAACACCAAAAGTCCATTCTCAAATTCATCAGAGGTACCATTGCCGACGGTGCCCCAATTGTTCCAATCTCTGCTCAGTTGAAGTACAACATTGATGCTGTCAACGAGTTTATCGTGAAGACCATTCCTGTTCCACCAAGAGACTTCACCGCTTCCCCAAGATTGATTGTGATCCGTTCCTTCGATGTTAACAAGCCAGGTGCCGAGATTGATGACTTGAAGGGTGGTGTTGCCGGTGGTTCTATCTTGACCGGTGTGTTTAAGCTCGGGGATGAGATCGAGATCCGTCCAGGTATTGTCACAAAGGATGACAACGGTAAGATCTTGTGTAAGCCAATCTTCTCCAACATTGTTTCCCTCTTTGCCGAACACAACGATTTGAAATTCGCCGTTCCTGGTGGTTTGATCGGTGTTGGTACCAAGGTCGACCCTACGTTGTGTCGCGCGGACCGTCTTGTCGGTCAGGTCGTTGGTGCTAAGGGTCATTTGCCATCGATTTACACAGACATTGAGATCAACTACTTCCTTCTGCGTCGTTTGCTCGGTGTGAAGACCGAAGGTTCCAAGCAGGCTAAGGTGCGTAAACTTGAGGCCAACGAGGTGTTGATGGTCAACATCGGTTCTACCGCTACCGGTGCCCGTGTTGTTGCTGTTAAGGCTGATATGGCTAGATTGCAGTTGACATCGCCAGCCTGTACCGAAGTGAATGAGAAGATTGCATTGTCCAGACGTATCGACAAGCACTGGCGTCTTATCGGTTGGGCTACCATCAAGAAGGGTACCACTTTGGAGCCGCTCTCCGCCTGAGAACACCTAGATTGAAATCATTTTGTACATTAATACAACCACGTTATCAAAACTGCAGTGTAGAGCTCTACGTTATGAGAGGTTGCTTCATACTATGCTACCCAAAGAGGAAGTCAACCACGCCCCAACATCCTTACACCTCCAAATGAATCTCCCGGGTTTGTTTGGGACTTTACTTATCCACCATCTAGTGACACCTACAAGTCTCTCGAAACTTTGGCAATCAGCGTTATAATTATCCACTAATTACCGAATGGATCTCTCTCAAATCCTAGACGGGACACCGGAACCTCCAATTGTGTCGCTCACCACGTCTCTCAATCAGTCGGGCGACTACTGGCTTCCGGTACCGATGTGTGAGTACCAGAAACAACTCACAGACCAAGTGGTATCTTTGCACTATTCCGACATCTTGAAGTACTTCGAGACAGATGATAAGGATCAGGCATTGCTAGACTCCCTTGAAGTCTTGTATTTGAACTCACAGTACGTGGCTACGCATCCCTACCTTCTCATCACGCACTACTTCCCCAAGACACTCACAACAAAGGACATCCCGAGCAACTTGTGTGAGACTTCAGGTAAGTTCCAGGTGTTGAGAGACTTTATCGCATTGTTACAGAAGCAGCCTCTCAATATTGCCGTTGTGGCTCGTTCCGGGCGCACACTGGACTTGGTTGAGGCTTTACTGTTGGGAACACAATCTGCAATCACCAGACACTCAGGAAGTTACCTTAGAGATCCAACCAAGAACAACAAGGGTAAAGTTCTCATGAGTCATATAATTCCATCAGATGTGGATGGATTCACTATCGATGCCAAATTCGATATGGTTTTGGCACTGGACATCACATCTAAACAGGAGTTCTTGACCTCTTTGAAACTCAAGGAAAACACACCAACAATCAGATTTGTTAGTGCCAACTCAGTGGACCACGCTGCCCTTTACTACGACAAACTACTCAAGCAAGGAAATAGTAAACAGTTCCTGGAGGTTGTAACAGCTGCTGTTGTTGTGCTGAGAGACCGAGTTGGTGTGTTGTCTCCAGATCTCAGACCAATCTATGCCAAAAAGCTAAACTATCTTCAAAGCTGGATCAATGATTCTGAGAATGCCAACTGGCCATTACCAGAGATGGAAGAAATACCAAATTTTGATGCTGCTGATGTTGAGAAGTCGTTGCTGAGCGAGTTCAAGTACAACCAGAAGAAGCCGAACAAGAATGAGGTGAAGGACTACTACGAGACCAAGAGACTTCAGGGAGACTACACAACAAACCCACTCAGAGATGTGAATTTTGGTATCTTGCAATCGAACTCCAACTATACAGACTCATTGACACATAGACTGATACAGGAATTCCAAAAAACGTTCCACAAATATCTCCAACAACTGGAAGAACTGGAGAACTTTCAACAGTTCAAACGGTCTCAAACGGTCTACACAGTGCAAGATGAAGCCAAGTTGAACGTCGATGTTGATGATATCAAGGCCAGACTGGCGAGTGCCAACGGTAAGGCAGAAATACTCACATCGAAGATCGAGGAAAGCAAAACTCATATCACGTAGTTGGAAGAAGAGATACAAAGGCTGAACTGCAGTGAGAAGCTTCAGAAGCTGGATGAGTTGAAAGAACTTATCGTCAGGGAGAAGTCCAAGAAGACAAGTCTGGTGACGGAGACTGAGTACATGACCAAGGAGATAGAAAATGCCACCAAAGCTCTGGATGACTCCACAAAGGAGAACAACACGCTTCGAGAATCCATTACAGCTAACCAACAGAAGCTGGACTCATACTGGGAGGGATACTCTGAGGAGCAACTGGAGAAGCAAAGCCTCGATGAAGTGCAGAAGAGAGTTGCTGAGCTCAAGCTGCAGATCGAAGATGCTCTCGTGAAGCTACAAAATACCAAACCTAGAGTGGAGAAGCGCTATAGTCCGTCTGTAAAATAATCCAACTCACACCTCCCTCTGCCACAGCTTGATGGAGCGATCCCATCCGCAACTAACAATGTAGTCATTGCACACATCCACACCCATCACCTTCTCTGTTCCAGGGAGTTCCTTGATGGAAACCCAATTGTCACAACTGAAGACTTTCACGGTTCCGTCGTACGAACTGGAAACTAGCACATCATCACCGAACTTCACCTCGCTCACAATCTTCGTATGTGCTGGAATGGTCACGACTTCTTTGGTCATTCTCAGGTCCCACACTTTTATCATCCCATCTGCTGCGCCAGTGGCCATGTGGTACCCGTTCTGTCTCCAGTCCAACCCGTAGATTGGTTTCACGTGTCCACTAAGGATGAAGACAGACTTACCAAGTCTTAGATCCCAGACGTGCCCGATAGCGTCAAGTCCCGCAGAGGCAACAAGCGCACCATCAGGGTGGAAAGCAACAGAATAGACCTCTTTCGAGTGACCCTCTTGTATCATCAACTCCTGTGATGTGGTGACATCCCATAGTCTCCATGTGGTATCGAACGAGGCAGAAGCCAGGAGTGTGCCCATTGGGTGGAACTTGCACCGTACAACACGGTTTGAGTGGCCATCAAACGTCTTCATAGGGTATTCTGAATCCAGTTTGACGATGGAAACATTGTCTGCTCCACATGCAAAGACGTCTGGATGAACCGGGTTCCAGTCCAACCCACCAATCTTTCCCTATACGGGCTCAAACTCAGTTGTGATTGATAGAGAGTCCTTGTCTATAAGCTTGATCTCACCGGACCACGATGCGGACAGTATTTGATCAGTAGATGACTTGTTGATGGAAACCACTGAAACTGGTCTTTCTGCTGTGATCTGTGAGCCAGAGAGTTCGTACCCTGTGTATGCTTTGTTCTTTTGTCTTCTGGTGGTGAGGTGTTTCAACATGGAGTACTGCGACTGTTCTTTCAATTTCTGCAGTCTACTTCTGCTTCTTTGTACGGAGTCAACTGTTATTTGCTTTCTGACCTCCAAAAGCTCCTAGGATATCGGTGTGTAGAACTCCTCATCGTTGTCGTCGTCCATGTCTTCGTCTTCATCTTCACCATGAACACCATAGTCACCGCTTTCCAATAAGCTCTGTACATCCAACTGTCGTTCCACAACAAGAGCCACTAGTCTGTCCCTCCTATCACCGTTTGACTCATCAGGGATGACAGCCAGCTCACCTATCTGTATGAGCATCTTCTGAACATCTTCATCGTCTGTGGGCACTAACGAACTGTTCTGTAGTCGTTTGTGTTCCAATTGTTGTAGGAATTCGCCCACATGGACGCCTTCCTGTTTGTATTCTTTGTCCACTCTCAGATCCTGTAGTTCCACCATCCAGTACACTAGGGATTGCTAATTTTCTGATGGTTTATCGATCTCATAGTGAAGTTTATGAAAGTGCTTTTAAACTATTCAGAAAAGGTTCTTCCAACTGGCTACAAAAATAGTCAAATGTTTCTTACCTAAGCGAAATTGGCTACTTCCGGCCATGAACTTCGGACTCTTGAACAACGTACCAACTCATCAACACTTCACAGCATCAGATTGTATCTGTACTGACCCAATCGACTTTAAAGGACTAAATCATGACATCTCTCACGTTCCACAAGGACAAACACGTCAACTACATCAAGACACTGGACACTTCCAACAGGGACTTTGCATACCACCTCACAGAACATCTTCGTCTCAATGGGACATATTGGGGACTCACTGCTCTGTCGTTAATGGACTCACAGAATACATTCAACAAAGAGGACGTCGTGAAGTTTGTTCTAAGCTGTTGGTGTGAAGATGGTGGCTTTGGTGCATTCCCTCAACACGACTCTCATCTCTTGAGTACCCTATCAGCGCTACAAATCTTGTTGATCTACGATTCCTTAAATGTCCTTGAAGGGAAGAAAGACAAAATTAAACAGTTCATCCTCAGCAACAGGTTGGAGAACGGTGCATTCCAAGGCGATAGATTTGGGGAAGTTGATACAAGATTCGTGTACACAGCGATCCAATCTCTTGCAATTCTCGGAGAACTAAACAAGGAGACGGCGGAAGGAGCAGTGTCGTACATCCAACAGTGCGCCAACTTCGACGGTGGATATGGTCTATGTCCAGGAGCAGAGTCCCATGCCGCACAAGTGTTCACGTGTCTCGGGGTGCTGGCCATCTGTGGTAGACTCGATGCTGTTGATGTTGATCTCACCGGCTGGTGGTTGAGTGAAAGACAGCTGGAGAACGGAGGACTCAATGGAAGACCGGGCAAGCTGCCAGACGTTTGTTACTCCTGGTGGGTTCTGTCCTCGTTGGCAATCATCGGTAAGCTCCACTGGATCGATTTCGATAAGCTGAGAGAGTTCATCCTCCAATCCCAGGATGACCTTGCTGGTGGAATTAGTGATAGACCGGGGAACCAGGTTGATGTCTTCCACACCCTGTTCGGTATAGCCGGATTGAGTTTGATGGGTTTTGAGGACTTAGTGGATGTTGATCCAATCTACTGTCTGCCTACAGTTGTTTCAGCCAAGATTAAGAAGTGGCCTTAGGATTATAATGAGGTATGATGAAGTGCCTCAGAAATACAGCTCCTTGATCTCTGCCTTACGACTTGTCAAGCCGTACTCTATGTAGTTGATCTTTCTTTTGGTCACGAGAGCACCTGCGTTTAGACACTTGCAACCGTGGTATGTAACATCAAATGCTGGAGTAGTAGGGTCTGATATTACCAGGACGTTCGGCAACGGAGACAACTGTAATGTGTGGTCCAAGTGCCAGACAACTGGCCTTAGTGCGTTGGGGAATGGCGAGAGATGGCCTTGATCAAGCACCGTCTTCACGAGCTTTCTAGCTTCTTCGACACGCGGTGGTAAGCTCTCCAATCTGTCAATCTTACTCTTCTGCAACTCTTTCTCCAAATCACCCTCTGCTTCCAGTGTTGTGGACAGTTTTTGCTCTTCCTTCTCATCCAGCACTGGGAAGACCACACTGTTTCTTCTGAGCCTTGATCCAAGATCATCCCTGGAAAGTACCAGCTCCTGGGAGAGATAAACCATACGTGTCGGGTTAGAAGCCCATTGGACACTTCTGGCGACACGATTGAGTCTGTTACCAAAAAGCTTAGGGATCCTCTGCTTAGGCCATACAGGGGATTGCCAATGATCGTTCTCTCCAGGGATAAATACGAGTGACACATTACCCGAAATGACTGGATGTCTTTCCATAACTTCTGCCAATGAGTCGAAAAGTGATTTGTATGATGCAGTGGAAAGTGGGGTAGATGCAAACGACCCATTGAAAACAATCGAGATTGGCAAGTTGTGCTCGTCTTCACTCAACTTGGACATCAGCTTATCGATACCGTCCAATGTTCTCAGGTCATCTAGGAAGCAGTCGGATCCCAGGATCACAATACGATGGTCAAACTCTCTCTCCATCAATCTCAACCGTGTTTGTAGTTCTTTGTCGACTCTCAAGTTGGCATGAATCCCGAGGAAGTCCTGGTTGCCAATGGCCTCCATCGTCTCGTGTCTCTTCTCAGCTGGTGGGTGACCCATACTTGCCACGTAGAAGATACCACCGGAGTAAACACCATCACATAGCACAATGGCACCTTGTGTGTAGAAGGCACCTGTGTTTGGCTCACACTGGTCGATGTTGATCTGGATCGAATCACTTGGATCTTCAAGCATCCACATACCATCGGCAAACCTCAGCATACCAAGAAGCAGGAACTGTTGGTTGTTGCGTCCTAAAAGGTTCTTTATCTGTGTTATTGTACCGGTTGACTCTGGAGTAGCAATTGATGCAAATGGATTCAAACCACCGTTTTGAAAGTTCTCATTACGTAGAAGTCGATCACGGATGATGAAGTATCTGCGACGTTGCAGTTGCACGTAAGATTCAACGTTTGCTCCTTGGAAAGTCGTGAGTGTTTCTAGGTCCTTTGCATGTTCGTATTGTTTTCTCTGTGGGTTATAATGAAACAATGGTTGTTCAAATGCACTGATGAGCTTGAAGTACTCTTTCCAATCAAAGAGCTGGTTTAGAGGTGGAGGCGTGACGCTTGTAGCTGGGCTTGTCACTGAGATTTGTGTCATGGGGGAGTCATCAACCGGATCCACCACAGTGTCTGTTCTCTTGGCTTCTTTGGCACCGTTGAAGAATTGATCGACGGACACTTGGTGTGAGGACTCCTTCATGGATTTCATTTCCAATGCATCTAGTTCCCTCAGTACTTCGACTAGACCATCAGAATCGAGAAAGAGACCTCTTTCTTGCTCTTTCCAGAGCTTTGCAACATCTTCAAGGAACATTTGGGCCCTAGCAGATTTCCAATCCACGCCAAATTTAGGTCCGATGTGGTCAGCTAATGTGGCTAACGCGTCAGATTTGATGTTCAGGCCATGCTTCTTGGAGAGGATTCTGTATGCCAAAGGTCGGAGATTGGATGGTTGGAGTTTGATGGGGAGTACCACTGGTTGATCCATTGTATTCAACAGCCACTAAACTGTCTCATCAACCTGACGTTGATCTTATAGGTTACTCCCATGTCTATCTTAGAGTTGAAGAAGAGCCTCCAAGACGCGTCTGTGATTTCGCGACTCGCGAAGCGCCTACGGGAGGGTAACCCCTTGTATGTTTATGTTCGGGGGTTCGGGGGATGGCTGGAAAAGTAAACAAAAGTAAACAAGTAGCAACACAGAGAGGAACTTAACTATTCCACCATTTCAGATCAGGCGGTATCCACCAAACAACTTCATTCAGATTCACCTAATGTTTGACACAATCAGCAAAGTGTGGACAGAGGTGGCCGACGAGACCGAGAATAGCGTAAGATTCTCTCCATCCACCCGTCGCACAAGACCAACAGAGCGCTACATCCACTATGATAAGCCAACACGTCCTATCTCCATCTTGAAGAAGACAGCTATGGACAGAGTGAGAGGTGTTTCGTCAAGCTCATCTACATTGAGAGCTAGGGGCTTACCACGGATCTTGAAACCGGTCTCACAGGACAGAGTGAACACGATGAGTTCCAGCAGTAACAAATCCAATGGCGGCGGAGGACTTTGGAGTGCTTTGGGTAAATTGGGCAAGGTGTTCAAGAACGATGAAAATGAGATCGCTGGGATGAAGAGCTACATGGATAAGATGGTCGGTACTGAGAATAGGCAAGTCAAGCGACCTGCTGGTTTGGCACAGTCTCGCTTGGAGAGTATCAAGCAGAGAGCAGAACTTGTTAACAAGCGTGCCTCCCAGTTCACCAAGAGTATACCAACGGCAACAATGGAAAGAAATACAAGGAAGAGGGTTGTGAGTGCTTCTCAGTTGGATGAAAAGACCACCTACAAACGCATCAAGCTCAAAGACTTGTCCGATCTCGAGTCGTCATCGAAGGACAACCTCACTGATAAGATCCAAAGAAGAACCAGATCGGTGTCTCTTTCGAACGCTACAAGTACACCGCTCAGTACAGTACTGCAACACGTACCTGAAAAGGTGCTAGGAGCGCCCAAACCAAGCTTCAACGACCTTGCTTCGTCTCCAATGCGTGCGATCTCCACTACGGGTTTCAGCAACGCTGCCGATACTACACCTGCACTTGCCAACAATACCACCACTACAGCACTTCCCAACGACAGCGTCAATGTATCCCAAGCTACGTTGACTCAGCTTACCAAGAAGCTTGAGTTGCTCGAAAACACGGTGGAGTCCTTGAAAGAGGAACTCAGAGCCTCTAACGAAAGATCACGTATGTTGGAGACATCGCTGAATGATGTGAAGAACGAACGCACTCAGTTGGATCATACGCTGTTAAAAAGCGAAGAGATGGAGAAGATTGAAGTCTTTGAACCGGTAACTACAAGCAACAAAAAGAGACGTACTCAAGTGCAGGAGGTTCAGCATCCAGGAAATGGGAAGAACGATGAGGAAGACGAGTTCGAGGAGGTCAATCAGTCATTATCCCCGGTGAAACTCGACTTGCGCAAGTTCACGTATATCGAGTGATATCTGATGTATGTTGTGAAATGGTAATGAATATGGACTTTTAGGTTGAATGGTTGGCTGATTTGTTGTAGTACGTTCAAAGTATTAGGCCGCGACTGATGATCATCCGCCTCCACCTCAACCGGACGCGTCTAATTCGAACTTTTTCCACTCCACACTTCAACGCGTCGATACAACACCAGATTAACATTGGAGAAAATCTATTAAAAACCCCATCAAATTACCCCACGATGACCACTGCGGAACTCAGTGCCGATGAATTGGCCCTTTACGACAGACAGCTTCGAGTGTGGGGAGCTGAGGGACAGAACAGAATCAAGAACGCCAGTGTACTCCTCATCAACTTGAATGGTGTGGGTACAGAGCTTGTGAAGAATCTTGTGTTGGCTGGTATTGGATCTCTGGAACTTTGGGACCCATCTGTGGCACACGAAACAGATCTCACCACCCAGTTTTTCCTTTCTGAGGAGGATTTGGGGAAGTTGAAGCTGGAAGCCGTTCAGCCAAGAATCAACGACATGAACCCAAGAGTCAACCTTTCCGTCAACACAAAGCCGTTGTCGTTCGATCTCGAAAACACACCTTACTTTGAGAAGTTCAACATCGTCATTGCCAACAACTTGCCAGCTCGACAGGTGCACGATCTGAACGAGATCACACGAAAGCTCAACATCTCATGCTACATCACTGGATGCCATGGTATCAACGCCTATTACATGAGTGATTTGCTCATCGATATCACCACTTACACAGAGAAGAAGATGCCAATTGGTAGAAAAGTCGGACCGGTGTCTCCAAACACAGAGTACTTGAAAGTGACCACATCGCTAGACAAGGAGAACAACCAGGTCAACGAACACTTCACAGTGAAGTCCAGCTATAAGAAGTTTGAGGATGCAATGAACTCCATCAACCTCTCAAAGCTGACAAAGAGACAGAAGAAGCGTGTCACACCTCTCATTTCGATATTCTTTGCCCTCTACGAATTGCAACTTGAAGGTTCTGAGATTACACTTGAGTCACTCCAGGCCCGTTCCAAGACAGTCCAGGAGAGATTGGGACTACCTGAGATTGAAGGTACCAAGTACGTCGAGACCGTTTTCACCCAGATGAACGCTGAGATTGCACCAGTTGCTGCTATCATTGGTGGTGCTTTGGCTCAGGACATCATCAACTACCTGAGTAAGAAGAAACAGCCATACAACAACTGCGTGGTGCTTGACGGTGAGCGCTACGATATTCCAGTGTATGAGCTGTGAATAGTGAATCTATATAACGCATCACTAATACTTAGCATCGGCTGGTTATTTTTAGTGCCCTGTATCTATTCTGTAGGGCGTGTTGATTCCTTTATTTTTTTTTTCTCTCTTGGCCCCTTTCGCGTACCAGGCCGGTTTCTTTTTTGTCTGTTGTCCCACAGAAATCGGCCCCCATTTTGATCTGAATTTTTGGACGTACTACAACACAGGAATTACGGTACGACGAAACCACTTTATGGGAACTCCCAACGGCTCATTCAAACGGATCATCTACTGTAATTGAAGCTGAACACTGAGAGAATCCATCTCGGGGTACCAACAACTCACATTTTTATCTCACCGGCTGGAAGCCCTTCTTCTCTCATACCTCGGCTCGAATTGAGCAACTGGCCACTTGAACAATCCAGAGACACCGCTACTCCCATAAACATCGCCGCTGACCAGGACGCGTAATTCACTGGAAACCATCTCATATCGAACTATACACACTCGCTTCACACAAGTGATATCTAACAATTTCATTCTACTTCCTTGTTTCTATTGCCTCTTCACACTCGTTCCATTCTGACCATAGACACTCTGTTGCATTCTTCTCATCCATCATCTTGAATCATGAACTTCCATCCTAAGAAGCACATATCTCTACCACAAATCGCGTCACAACTCAAGTCAGGGAAGTCACTCACACTAATGGGAGGCGTGATATCTCTGTTCGTCTTCTTCAACATATTCAGACTGTTCCTCAACATACCGTATCACCCAGACCTCACTTCCGTTCCTGACGTCGAGTTCTACGACTTGCAAAACTACGAAGGTTTACCCGATGGCTGGCAACACGAGGAAAGAGTGCTCTTCTGTGTCCCTCTCAGAGACGCTGAACCACACTTGGCAATGTTCTTTGGCCACATGAGAAACCTCACATACCCACACCACCTCATCGACCTGTCTTTCCTGGTGTCCGATACCACGGATGGCACACTCGTTGCCCTCGAGGCCCTCTTGAGACAGGTACAGAATAGCAAGGACCCAAAGATGCCTTTCGGTAGAATCGAGATCTACGAGAAGGACTTTGGCCAGGTCATTGGTCAAGGTTTTAGTGATCGTCACGGATTCGAAGCACAGGGACCAAGAAGAAAACTCATGGCCAGAGCTAGAAACTGGCTTTGGTCTGTGAGTGTCAAACCGTACCACTCCTGGGTCTACTGGAGAGACGCCGATGTGGAAACAGTACCGTCCACCATCATCGAAGACCTCATGCACCATGGTAAGGACGTCATTGTGCCAAACGTTTGGAGACCACTACCTGACTGGCTTGGTAACCAACAACCGTATGACTTGAACTCATGGCAAGAGAGTGAAGGAGGACTGGCACTCGCAAAGACGCTGGGAGAAGACGCAGTTATCGTGGAAGGTTACTCAGAATACGCCACATGGAGACCACACCTCGCATACCTCAGAGATCCATATGGAGACCCTGAAGCTGAGATGGAACTGGATGGTATCGGTGGTGTCTCTATTTTGGCAAGAGCTAGAGTGTTCCGGTCCGGCGCCCACTTCCCAGCTTTCTCCTTTGAGAAGCACGCAGAGACGGAGGCGTTTGGTAAGATGTGTAAAAGAATGGGTTACTCCGTTGTTGGATTGCCTCATTACGTCATATGGCACATCTACGAACCTTCTTCCGATGACTTGAAGCACATGGAGTGGATGGCACAGGAAGAAGCCAAGCAAAAACAGGAGAACAAGGTGAAGCTCTTCTACGAGAAGATCTTCAAAGAAGGGTTTGAAGATGTCAGCGCCAACTGGGAGAACGATAAAATCAACATCTTCAAGAACACAGATACAAACAAGTTCAAGCCTGTCAAAGTCGATTGGTCTGGTGTGGATGCCATTGCAAAGAACCCACTGGTCAAGGACAAAGACAAAGTGCTCGTTGGCTTCGATCCAAATGTGTGATTCACACCATACCCGGCATTCTACTTTACTTCTTAGCTCGTGTACTCTTATTATGTTTGCAGAATTCGTTGATGCATATTTAGATTATGAACATTGCCGCGTAGACCTCTTGTAATTTCACCGCAGGCACACTCATCTGTCCTCGTCAATGGATTCATCAATCACCTCTGCGTCTTTCACATTATTGGCGGAGTTCTTGCCGAAAAGTTTCTTGACAATATTTCTGGAGTTAGCAGTAGACCCAGACTGGATGGAATGCTAGTCACTATGTCCTTGTGAAGGCATATCAGCCTCATGACTTGAGTTTGACTGCTTACGCATGTTTGCTGCAGAGGACTTCCGTCTGAACAGGCCCAAGGAAGATTTGGTCAACAAATTGGACTATTCACCATCGTTGTCATAAAGCTCATCATGTTTGGTTGGTGATTCAACACGGCTCAAGCGACCATAAGACTGCTGCTTCATTGGTGATTTGTCACTCGTGTTTCTGTTACCAAACTTCAGCTTGTTCAAAATCTTTGGAGAGGAAGAATAACCCACATTGGTAGCGAGCGATTCAACAGATGATTTCGACTTGCTCGATTTGTTTGTGTTTGTGTTGGTACGGTCAACAAGGGATCCCAAGTCGGAGTTATTCGAGTCTGACATCGACATGGCAGATGAAGGGACAGTCAAATGTTGCTTGTCAGCAGATGAAGCTTGTTGACCCCAAATCTTCGATGAGTTCTGGATAATACCATGGGTACTGTTTGAAGACAACTAGATATTCTCAGGGAATGTACCCCACAGACCTGGCAACTGGGTGTCACCGACTTCAACAGATCTGGTACGTGAGTGATCGAACACAGGAGAGTCCGTAAAGTTAGATAGTGGCTTTGTTTGTTCTGTAGTCTGTGGCGGAGAGTGAGATAAGAGTACATCGCCGTTAGATGATGAGCTGAAGAACTGGGAAAATGCTGATGACTTTTGTGGATGGGCACCAACGTTGTTGCCCTGTTCCCCCTATGATACCTTGTTCTTGTTACCGAACCCCAGAGCATTCGATAAACGTCTAGGAGAAAATGCATTCATGAAGGAATTACTTCTTGGCTCAATAGCAGTCTGAGTAAAGTTTGGCTGGAGATCTGGAACAGTAGGTCCAGAAAACAGAGAGCTCATCTCATTGGCATTTGGAGAATTTTGAGCAGACATGTACTCAGCGTAAGTAGAGTGCAGAGGTTGGACGTGTGGTGGTGTTGATTGGATATCCAATGACGTGCGCATGGTGGATGGGTTGATGGCGAAATCATTCTGGAATGGATTCTTCTGTGAAAAACCATTGATGTCTGAGTGAGGCAGTGAGAAAAGATCTGCTGCAGTGAAAAGAGAAGCATTTCCATTGTCTGGCGTTTCACTCTTTCTGCTGGTGATTCCATCACTTGGTGTCATGTTCTGAGGACGTACGGAAGATTCATAGCTCATGTCCTCCTCATCGCCAATCAAGTTTGTAGGAAGGAGATGTCCAAGCTGTGGAGAATCGAGATCATCAAGGGTGAAGTCCTGGCTTCTTGCATTGGTGCTCAAAGACAGCTTGGTCATTGGCTTATAGCTGAGTGACAAACCATTGTTATTCCAGACTGTTGGATTGATCAGACTGGCATGACTCTGAGGAGGGGAGACATGACCAGAATACATAACACCACTGTTGAAGCTGGAGCTTGATTGACTCTGTTGCATTTGAGTGAACGGGAGGTTGATTGGCAATCCACTTGCAGAGCTGGACGTATGCATGGGTGTATTGGAATACTTAGGTGGCGGAGAACTGGATCTGGTTTCTGGTAATTGACCAGATTTCAATGCAGCGTTCTCACCCTTCAATTGCTGAATGTTCCTGTTGATGCTGTCGCATTCAGAGACTCCACGATGCTGTTCAGCTCTCCATTGTGCTTCGAGCTGCAAATCAATCTCCACCTCTTTGTTAACTCTATCACCAATGTATGGGTCCAATGTCTTCAGCAGGTTCAAGCTTTGCAGTCCCTGATGATTAAGAATACCCGAATCATTTTTGTGCTTCCTCAAATTCTCAAAGACCTCCGTCATTATCTGGTGAGTCTACTCCATTTGTTTTTTCTGAGGGAGGGCCTGCTTAATCTGCTCGTCTATCATGGAGATTGAAGTTGTCAGCTCGTGCACTTTATGTTGTTTCAAAGTGATATCCCGATCGAGCTCAGCGTGAAGTGAGGGCTCAGAACTCATCAGCTTTTCTTTCTCCTTATCGTACTGTTCAATCTTCTCGTTCCACTCTTTCAGTTCCTTGGTCATCTTGTCAATCAGCTTTCTCTTATTCAGAACAATTGCCTCCTGTTTAGTCTTCTTCAACTCTGCAGCTCTCTTGGAGTCATCCAAGTTTTTGATTTGAGACTTGGTAAGGTTTCTGCTGTTATCTTGAATCTTTTTGCGTTCTCTCAAGGTATGCCTCTCTTCAATCAAGAGGGCCTCGTTTTCAGCAAACTCGTGGAGTACGTGGTTCTGTTGGTTCAACACGGCATGAAGTTCATCTTGCAGGGACTCCAATCTAAAACGCAACTCTTCGATATCGTCGATGTTGCGAATGTCATCGAGCAAGTTCAACACGCTTCCTGTGTCGCCATGAGTAGAGTTGACTGTGTTGGAACGTGATCTTGCAGATTTCCTTGGAGTGTTGGTAGCGTCACCGGTGTCATAGGACATACTAGTTGTAGATGCGGTAGTTGCCATCGCAGCTGGAGCAGCACGACGCTGAGGAGTGCATTCGCCATTATCTGTGGTGTTGGCGCCAGATAATTTCTCCACTGTCAGATCAGAAGTGTCAGTGAGTAGTTTGAATAGAGCGTCTGGATTTTCCACTAGGTTCTCGAGTGAGTTAGCCTGTGTCTTGGTTTGCAATTCAGTGGACTTTGTCTTGATGTAAACAGACCTGCTCTTCGCCTGGTATCCCTTGGGATTCACGGTTATGAGATCGATGCGGTACTTCGTATTGGGGACAAGGGAGGTGATGTGAGCGTGAGTGTCTCTGCCCTGTAGGGATGCAACCTTCTTTCCATTGATGTAAAGCAGGAAGTACGCTATCCGCTGCTCAGAATCTTGTAAATACTTATCCCAGTGGAGTTTTACTGCAGTGTCTGTTATGTTGTCGATGGAGATGGTGACTGCTCTTGGGATCTCAACGTTGAGAGTCCTGATGAGATGTTCAATGGGCACTGTGGCAAGCCCATATACCCGATGCAAAAGCCAAAGAGCGGCAAGTGCCACCAGAGCACATTGCCAATACATGTTGAGTATCAGTGCTTTGTGGGAGGTTCTTTATCACTGCAGTTCACCAGATGATGTAGCCGCTCGTGCGATGGTTGGTGCAGTACAAGTATAAGTTCAGAAGTCTCAAGTACGTTTATTTCTCGGTCCCTCCCGAAGAGTCAGTTAGTGTTTGAGCATTTGCGCGATCCCGATTAACTTGGTAGCGTTCTGTTACCATGACAACAGATGAGGTCCCCTAGCACCGGAAAAACTGCCGAGTTCGGCCTCTTCCAAAAAGTCGCTTATCACATTCGAGGAGATCGTTGTGGTTGGTGATTGTGCTCTTTACTGTAACTTCATGGTATAAAGTCAACCACTTCTCCAACTTTTCAGCGGAGCAGACCCCTAGTGTCAGGAGCCAACACCATCAAGCTACCAATCTAACGTCATCCTACGGTGCGATACTCTTCGTTCATAAGAAACTGATACGAGAAAGTACTACATCATGGCCAAGTACTCTGCTAGAACCGAATTCAGATCGGACACATTCACTACACCAACACCAGAGATGTTGAAAGCGGTGTTCGATGCTTCTGTTGGTGACGCTGTTTATAACGAGGATGACGACACCAATGCTCTCGAAGCACACATTGCCTCCATGACCGGCATGGAAGCGGGTTTGTACTGTGTCTCTGGAACACTCTCCAACCAAATTGCTGTTAGAACGCATCTCAACAACCCACCTTACTCTGTTTTGTGTGATCACAGAGCCCACCTTTACGTCCATGAAGCAGCTGGATTGGCTACTTTGTCCAATGCCATGGTGACTCCTGTTGTTCCAAGCAATGGGGATTATCTGACCTTGGAGGATATCCAGAAGAAGTTCATCTATGACGATGGTGACATCCATGGTGCTCCAACTAGATTGGTCTCATTGGAAAACACAATTCATGGTGTTATTCACCCAATCGAGGAGCTCAAGCGCATCAAAGCTTGGTGTGTGGAACAAGGTGTTCCTTTGCATTGTGATGGTGCCAGATTGTGGAACGCCTCTGTTGCAACTGGCGTGTCTTTCAAAGAATACGGTGAAATATTTGACTCGATTTCCATCTGTCTCTCTAAGGGTATTGGTGCTCCCATCGGATCTGTGCTTGTTGGTACCCAGAAGTTCATCAAGAAGGCTAACCACTTTAAGAAGCAGAATGGTGGTGGTATCAGACAGTCAGGATTGTTGGCACGTATGGCCAAGGTTGCTATTGATCAGAATCTTCCAAAACTCGCTGATACACACAGAATGGCTAAGGAGTTGGCTGGCTTCTTGACTTCCAAGGGGATCAAATTGTCGGAGAAGTGTGATACTAACTTTGTGTTCATCGACGTCGAACAATCACCAATTGATAATGATCTGTTGATCAAATGTGCAGAGAAACATGGAATCAACCTGTGGGCAGGAAGAATTTCATTCCATATCCAGAATGATCAAAGTGCCTTGGAAGCTGTGAAGGAATGTCTTATCGAGGCATATGAACAGACAAAGTTGTTGGAAGACAAGCGCATTGTGACAAAGATCTACAACCACGTGGAGAAAGAGTGATCTCCTATGAATTTTCCTGATTATATTATATGTTGACTTCTCTTCAATGCTGTATCTAGTAGTGAAAGTTAAAATTAGACAAGGGCCGGCAGTGAGTGATCATGAGTGGTTGAATTGGTATGCGCCACACCTCAAATCATAAACATCAAAGCGGCCAACGTGCTGAAACTTGAAACCAGACTGTCAAGGTATGTTGGAAGTAGCTGCATTAGTAGAGGCCCATAGATTCATAAGCGATACCAAGATGTCAAAATTCCAAGAAGAAACTGCAGCACTCGAAGCTAAACTCTCTCCAATTGTGAAACAGGCAATTGAATTCTCCAAGACTTCAACCGAGGGGAAGATCTTCAAGCCATTGCCAGCTACCTCGTCCTTCTCTCTTATTGACTCTGATGACGCTACCAAAACACATTGGAGAAACATCGGCTTGGAAGCAATCTCTAAGGGTGAGGTTGGTGTGATCTTGATGGCTGGTGGCCAAGGCACTAGATTGGGCTCTTCCAGTCCAAAGGGTTGTTACAACATAGGTCTTCCATCTCAGAAGTCCCTCTTCCAAATCCAGGCTGAAAAGTTGACCAAGATCCAGCAATTGGCCAACGCAAAGCACAACACCGATGCCAAAATCCAGTGGTATATCATGACTTCCAAACCAACTAGATCCGCAACTGAGCAGTTCTTCTCCGAGAACAACCACTTCGGCTTGAACAAGGATCAGATTACTTTCTTCAACCAGGGAACCCTCCCATGCTTTGACAAAGCCGGTGAAAAGATCCTTTTGGAGTCTGAAGAAGCTATTGCTGAGTCTCCAGATGGTAACGGTGGATTGTACAAGGCCATCTACACCAATGGTCTGTTGGATGACTTCAAGGCTAAGGGCATCAAGCACATCCACATGTACTGTGTCGACAACGTCCTCGTTAGAGTTGCTGACCCAGTCTTCCTTGGATTCTCCATCGCCAACAAGTTTGAGCTTGCCACTAAAGTTGTTAGAAAGAGAGACGCTGCAGAGTCGGTCGGCCTCATTGTGATGGATGCCGACTTGCAGAGACCAGCAGTGATTGAGTACTCTGAGATCTCCAAAGAGCTCAGCGAGCAGGTTGACGAGACTGGATTGTTGTCATTCAGAGCTGCAAATATCGTCAACCACTACTACTCTGTTGATTTATTGAATGAGAGAATGACTAAATGGATCGACAACCAAGAGTTCTTACCATTCCACATTGCATTCAAGAAGATCCCATGCTTGGATAGTGAGGGAGTGTTCCACAAGCCAACAGACCCAAACGGTATCAAGTTGGAGCAGTTTATCTTTGATGTATTCAAGGATATCACACTGGAGAAATTTGGATGTTTGGAGGTTGAGAGATCGGAGGAGTTCTCCCCATTGAAGAATGCTAGTGGTGCTAAGAATGATACACCAGAGACTTCTGTTGAGAACTACCTGGCACTCGGTACCAAGTGGTGTGTCAGTGCCGGGGCGGTGGTACCAGAAGGCGGTAAGGTTGAGGTTTCATCGTTGACTTCATATGCTGGCGAGGGCCTAGAATCCTTCAAGGGTGAATCTCTGGCTAACTTACAAGTCATCTGAGAGCTACATCGTATAGCATAGCAAGTTGTCATCAGCATCATCAATTGACTTAGTATCAAGGATCATCTCAAAACTGTGTTGGCGTTTCTTAGTTGCAGATATTGCTGGTCAACACCTTGTGACATGTTCTTCAACACCGTGTAAACTTCAGCGTTGTGGTATCTGATGTTGTTGGCTGGGTTTCTGTATTTGCCTTCCAGCCCAGTGATATCGCAGTACTTTCTTGTAGGCTTGATCGAAGGTGGTGCTTCGATTGAGAAGTATGTAGGGACATCGGGTTTCAGTTTCTCTTGTAATGACTTCAAATGTTTCTGTTCGTCTATGTGGAGTTGCTTCAATGCCTTTACTCGACGGTTTGGCCTCTTGTTGGAGGTTTTGAAGACGGCAGGCTCAGAGTTTGCGAGGAACACTGCAGCATAATCGACGGAATTGGGTGTGTGTGACATTGCCTATATGTTGGGAGTTGTTTGGTGGTTGGTGAATGAATCAAAAGTGCATATGATATATAATATCTGATCAAGTCTAATATTATGATAACTTTAACGTGTGCGTTTTCTATACAGATCTTGTCTACTCCGACTCGGTCCTTCCCGGCCGGTGGGTTGGTGGGTTATTAAAGATCGACCGGGTCAATCCTAAACTCCGAGTCAGTAGGAGTCCGCATTCGCGAAGAGACTCTTTCCTGCTTAAGTATGGAGCGAAGTCACGCTGTGTGAAAAAATCCTGCCGGAGTCAAGAACTGCAACCAAAGCTAATAAACTTTTGCTTCTTGCAACTGTGTCGACTGCCAAACCCCTCAAGTTTGACACAAAGATCAAATCTGCACACACCAGACACCCTGCAAATTAGCCGTTATCAATCAACAACCTTAACACACATAGCTATTCCCCTATAACTCCCACTCAATCCTAAGAGCAGTCACAACAGCCCGGAGGCAAACCCGTACACCCTAGGTGCCACAGGACAGGCCAATCGGAAGCTCCCGTTTCAGTACTCCCGTAGGATTCCAGCGCGTGGGATGTTGCGCGTACCGTATGATGGTGTACGGGTGTGCTTATCGTATGTCGTAATCTGAATCATCGATATCGTCAAAGCCTGGGTGAGTCAGATATGTGAAGCGGTTTGAGCTTCCGATAACTGGGCTCTGCCCAACAATACTGTTGGTTCTTTCACCAGTAAGACTTGGTAAAGGTTGAGCACTTAGCAGTAATCCATAGATACTCTACACTTGATCCGTTTACAGACGAGAGCTCGCTACGGCGTTTGGCACTTTCACAACGTAGTCGGAGCGTGTTGCCGTGAAGACGTACGTGCGGAGTGGTACGCGCCACACAATCATGTATCCGCACGATGTCTCTCGAGACTCCAAACCTAGGAGGCAGGAGAGGTTGTCGTATCTGACAAATATCTGGCAAAATTTTGAAAACTATGAATCACACTTCCTCTAAACTTTCTACATAAGTAGCGTGGATATCCCCCAAACACACATTCTCTTGTTGTACCTTCACAAACCCCTCACTGAACCATACAACAATGACAGCTTCAGACCTCAAACCCTACGTTTCCGCTGCCAACGACTTCAGAAGTGACACTTTCACCACTCCTACAGAGTCGATGGTGAAGGCTGCCCTCACCGCCTCCATCGGTGATTCCGTTTACAATGAAGATGTTGACACTATTGCTCTTGAGCAGTACGTTGCCAAGCTGTACGGAAAGCCAGCTGGTCTCTACTGTGTCTCCGGTACCTTGTCTAACCAGATTGCTATCAGAACCCACCTTTTCCAGCCACCTTACTCCATCTTGTGTGACTACAGAGCTCACGTCTACACACACGAGGCTGCTGGTTTGGCTATGCTGTCCAACGCCATGGTTTCTCCTGTTAGACCATCCAACGGAGACTACTTGACTCTGGAGGACATCAAGCAGAATATTGTTCCAGAAGACGGTGACATTCACGGTGCTCCAACAAAGCTTATCTCTTTGGAAAATACCTTGCACGGTATCATCTACCCATACGAGGAGCTTTTGAGAATCAAGCAGTTCTGTGTTGAGAACGGTTACAAGTTGCATTGTGATGGTGCTAGAATTTGGAATGCCTGTGCACAGACCGGTATTGCTCCACACAAGTACGGTGAGATCTTTGACTCCATCTCTATCTGTTTGTCCAAGTCCATCGGTGCTCCTATGGGTTCTGTTCTTGTTGGTGAGCTTCCATTCATCAAGAAGGCCAACCACTTTAAGAAGCAGTGTGGTGGTGGTATCAGACAATCCGGTATGATGGCTAAGATGGCCATGGTTGCCATTCATGAGAACTTCCCACAGCTTGTCAAGTCACATGAGAAGGCCAAGAATCTTGGAGATTTCTGTATTGAGAACGGTATCATCTTGGAGTCCCCTGTTGACACAAACTTCGTTTTCATTGACTTGAAGGCTAACCATATCAAGGATGACGTTATGATTCACTTTGGAGAGAAAAATGGGGTCAAGCTTATGGGTGGACGTGTTGCCTTCCATTACCAGATCTCTGATGAGGCCTTGGAGAATGTGAAGAAGGCCGTGTTGGAGGCATTCCAATACGCTCAGAAGAATCCACACTACCACGACGGTCCTTACAAGATGTACCGTTCTCCAACCCCAGTCAAGTACTGAGTGGTGTCTATGAGGAGACACAATCAAAATGGCATTGAGAGATAACATACTTTAAAATTGCTACACGAAGCTCGTGGACTTAAGAGATCTATGGAACGTGACACGGAAGGCAAGTACCTCAGGTTCGAAACCCATTACGACCTTCGTGGAACTGACGCTACTTAGTCTCCTGGAGAGATGTGGTGCACGTCCATCGTCATATCCACTCACTGAGGAGACTGCAGAAGTCACCAATTGGATACTCGTTTACAAGTTCATGACACCGGCTGTTTTACGATTTTTTGTGGGATGTTTTTTTTGAAGCTGCAGACTGCTGAACTACATATACTCGTCTTTTGGCGAGCAGTTATGGGGTTTGTTGCCACTTTTTTACCCATATTTTTGATTTTTTCGGGTGCCTTGAATACATTAAGAGATTCTTACCTAAAAGAGATACTGTAGACTACTGAAATCTTGTAAAGCTTGGTGAAGATCGGAGTTGATATGTGAATGTGAAGCTGTTTGCTCCTAATGTCCCCTGATTGCGTTATGAGCACCTGCTGTCGGCGCGCCCGGCCGTATGAGATCGATCGGTTAGAGAAGTGAAAAGTAAACAAACCAAAGCGGAGAAGCTCTTCGGCTTGCAAACATTTTCAGTTCCTCTATCATTCATTGATCAAGTTATTGCACTAATAAGTGGACCTCAGTGTGAACGTCCACTCCACTTCTGGCGCAAACATGGAGAAGAACTACGCTTTCCTGGAGGGCTCACTGGCTCCCCTAAAGCGGTATCTTTCCTCGTCGTTATCAGGCCACTTGGATAGCTCCTCCCCTACAACACGGAATGCTTCCCAGTCAACTGCAACTGCAGATGACCAATTGACTAAGCTGGATAGTCTAGGGGACTGGGGAATTGATGATCTGCGAAATCAAAGCACGCCAACGCTGGTCAACGAGTACTACGCAACGACGGAGACGGACATGGACCAGCAAGAACACATATTCGGCCATTGGGGAGTATCGCCAACGAAGCAAGATGGAAAACGGCGTATGAGGTGTCTGGAAGTAAGGAAAATAAGATATGCAACACCACAGCGACCGTTACGAGAACTGTTCAGCCAGCTGATGAAGAAAAGCGAGTTGATGGTTGAAGAGTCTCATGCATTCTTGGACGAGTGGAAATACGTACTGGTAACCAGTCAGCTGCTCGATGAAACCATTCTCGTGTCACGGTTCTACAACAGAAAGAAGTCATCCAAACAACTGCTCAAAACTCACACAGCCAGTGGGATCCTGACGGATGTAGGGATTGTGCGCACTCGTGCATTCAAATATCACATCTCACCCACTATATCTTCATACAACATTGTACGGTGTGTTCTGCTTCTGAAACACTTCCAGCGTCACTTTTCCAGATATTCGGCTCAGCAACTCCATTCCTCCCTCATTGTCTTGCTCCTAACGCTATGGTTGCATACCCGTGGCTGCAATCTGAGGCTGTCCCTACTCCAGGTTACTCTATTACAGAAACTGAAAACCTACATCACAAGCTCCCAGAAGCTGGATACCCTTTTGCAACGACTGTTACTGAGATACAATGAGTCTGTATTGTATCCCACTCTCATACCCTCGGTTGCTAACAGTGACTTGGTGAATACTGGAGCTTTGTCTGGGCTACTCTCCAGTGTATTATGCATCGCTACACAGGAAACGGTGCGTCTGACAAAATGCACCTTGCCATTGGTGGATAGTGAGGAACTAGAAAACTACTGCTCGATCTACAATATTGATCTTCCAGAACTGGTATACATGTTGAATGACCCTCAGACAACCACAAACACCACACAGTCGCTCCAGATGAAGTTGAAGAGATTCTAGTTTCTTCGGAGATTCTTCATGTGCACTCTACTTGCAGTCCGTACTGAAGTGATATCGAATCATAATGAGTTTGGAGAGTCTGTGTCCAAAATTCTCAACAGTCCAATTGGCTAGATCTGTGCTCTCCATACCAAATGGTCAAAGGCCCGTGACGTACTGATAAGTGCTGATGACATGACGAGACATCTCGTTGGGTTCCTCCAAAACTTCATTTCATCAGAGAACATGACACTGCAACCAGGTTTGGGTGTGCAAAGAGATAAACGAGTCTCTGTGCAACGGATTCCAGACCCTACTGTCAAACTCATGAGAAAGTTGAAACGACTCCAGCTGGATCTGGTTTCTTTCAACAAGGAGAATCCAGTGGATGAACAGATTGTCCAGTTCAAGGAGATAGGACTACTCATAGAGGCATTGGCATAGTCCTACAACAAGGACCTTGCTATGTTGGAAACTTCCTCAACACAGAGACAGTTCCATCTCTCTAAGCAACGAAACAAGAGACACTCTTTACCAGTACTGGCGACCCCAAACCCACTTGCATCACCAAGATCTACCTCATCCTCATATGAGAACTCCCCAGCAGTGTCCAGAAGACATCCTTCAGGTCTTGCGGTACCATTGTTGACTGTACACGAGAACCATGACACTATTCCTGATTATATTGTATCGCACGATCTCTTGTCCAATGATGACTCCGTGGTGATATCTTCTAACATGGAGGATACTACCTTCGACGGGTTATCACCTGAGGAACTCAAGAGACAATTGGAGGTAAAGCTCGGTGGTATCACTACTGTCGACCGAGTTGACGATGATGAACCAGATGATGACGGAACAGTTAAAGAAGAGATCAGCACTCATGAGAACAAGATGGATGAGCAAGATCGATTGCCTTTGATGGATGAACTGAAGGCTGCCCTGTTGAAGAGATGAACTGTGTCTAGTCATTCAAATGCACAATGAGTTATGATCTAAGAGATAGTACATCTTTTATTGGACTGTATATATGAAACAAATGGTCACTTTTAGGGGAAGAATCATCAGCTGTTACCGGCAACGGCGAGCTTCTGCAAATGTTCCATAAACATCTGCAAAGAGACATCATCTGTTAGCACAACGGCAGCACCTGGAACCATGATGTCCTGTTTAGAGTAAGAAGTACTTGGGTTCAGCTTCGAGTACAAGAATCTGGCCTGAGAACCACCTTCCTCGGTGTCGATGAATCTCGGCAATGGATATCTGTCAACAAGCAACTCAGCGGCCTCGCGCTTAGGCTCCTCCAAGAACTCCTTGAAAGAAGCATACTCTGGATCGTCCTGGTAGCCAGCGGCTCTCCATGCAGCAACTGTCTCACCGTGGTAAATCAAGATGTGGAAGAAAGTGTCGAGCAAGAGGATCTTGTCAGGAGCGATGGAGATGGAGTCGAGCAACACTGGCACAGGCTCTTCGCCGTCCATAGAGAAGGATGTCAATGTTGGCTGGATCATGATCAAGGAGTTGTTGGTATCCTCTCTAGTAAGGACGTGTCTGTAGAACGCAGTCTCATCAGGAGAGTTGTTGAACACCTGCAAGAACTGGGATCTTCTCAAGTAGAACATGAACTGTGGGAACAGTGAGAAGTTTGGAGCCAATCTGAAGGAGTTTGGATCGTCCTTCATGTAGTCACCGAACTTGCTGCAGAGCTTGATGAGCATTCTGTCGACCCATCTGATGACATCTGCGGAGTCGTCTTCCTCGGCCTTGTAAACGGCGATTCTGGACATAAGTACAGCAGCAGCCTCCTGGTCGAAACCGGCAGTGATGTTGACATCACCTGTAGCGACCATTGGCTTGACCATGGTGGTGACTCTGAGTCTGTAGAAGCCAGAAGAGTGCTGGTAGTGAGTTGCGTACTGAACGAAGGACTAGTTAGAAGAGACCTGCTGAGCCACTTCGAAGAAGACAGCGTAAGAATGGTTAGGACCAGTAGCAGCCATCTTCCAAGTGTTTGTACCACCCATACCGATCTCAGCATCTGCAACGTTGTTACCAGTCTTGGCGAGAGGGAAGGCGTGGCCAATGAGACCGGAGACCTTGAGCTCCTTTGAGGTCTTGACCTCCAAGCTGGCGTTGAAGCCCATCTGGAGGAATCCATCCTCATCCTTACCGAACAATCTAAGATAAGACTGCTTGAAGATGGAGGTGGTGAAAGCATCGGTGAGCAACATGGTACCACCTGTCTTGTTTGGCAGGGACTGCATCTCCGAGATACCAATCTGGTCGTAACAACCGGCAAAGATGTCAACAGCGTGACCGTTGTTGGCAGCCTTAGCAGCGAGGGTCTCGTAGAACTTGATGGCCTTCTTGTAGTGCTTAGCGCTGTCCTTGTCGATGTCACTATGGGATCTGATTGGCTCCTTGAGCTCGTTGGTGACGATCATACCTGGGTTTAGGGTACATGGACCGGCAGCGAAGAGTTGAATTCTTGTGCCGAATCCGGTGTAAGAGCCCTCGCACAAGTTGAGGGCAATGGACAAAGCAGCACCGGTGGATCTGAGTGGTCTCTGGCCGGATGCAACAGGCCATGGGTCAGCCTTCAAGTTCTCAATGATGGAAGTGAGCTGGAACTCAACGTTGGCCAATGGGGAGAAAAATCTGGTGAGCTCACCCTGGAGAAGGGTCTTCATCTGCTCGAGAGTGTAGTCTCTGTTGCCTCTGAAGATGAAGGACTTAGGGAATGGGGAGTTGAGATCGTGGAGTTGCACCATGGTTCCAAAAGTGATCAAACCAACAAGGGCATTTGGTGGTAACAATGACAATGCGATAACCAATGTTTCTTTGAGGGCCTCCAAGTTGTCCTGCTCCTGGCACAAATCAACAACAAACAGGAAGATTGGTGGCTGCTGCACCGGTCTGGTGAGAATGTACTCAATGGTGCTAGAGTCTGGCTGGACTTCCAATGGGAGGTTGTCTGGAGTGATGCTACCGTAGTGAGGTGGAAGCTGGTTTCTGTTACCACACAATGGACACATCCAGAGTCTGAGGTTCAAGTCCAAACCACAGAATGGGTTTAAGAGAGCCTTACACTGTGGCTGGGAACATGTGCATGGGTCGTAGTTGGCAATCTTCAAACCCTCAATTGGCTTGAGAGGAGTGTAGAGGGCACTGAGAGGGACCACCATACGGGAGGCCTCGGCCCTGGTGTTTGGGAAGACGTTCCATGCGAGTCTGAGCCCGTTGGCATCCTCGTAGTCTTCGAAGCTCATCGTGTCTATAGGAGGTGAAGCAGGGAAGACGGATGTTTTCGGAAACAAAGAATGCTTCTGTTGATGTGGATCTTGACAGGGTGGACGTTGGACATTTTGGCCGTTCCGGATCGATCAACACAGCGGAAATTCGCGGGAGGGTACACGGGCATTTCTCGAAGCGGTTGAGGTTGATAACCTCTACTGGCAGGAGATGATGGGAAGAAGACAGATCTCATATTTAGGGTCAATTTCACGTGTCTATTTGCAATGGCTGCAGAAACATCAAACAAGATATGCTTTATTTCTCTTCTCTCACGCGAGGTACGTCATAGATCTCTTCTCTACTTAAACCTCGACCGACACTAACTTACTGTATCCCATGCAGAATCGTCCCATACACATTCAGCCTTTGGATCTCGACTATGACCAATCGTCATAGAAGGACCCCCAAAGCACTCCTGAAACTACACGACTGAGTACACTGGGTGCCAATAAGCTACTCAAGTACCACTTCCTATCCAACATTGCGCTCGATGTTTTCCTCTCGCCTCTATACACCGGTGAGCCTGGTGTTCCCTCCTTACTGTTTGTACAAGACGGTGTTAATGTATATGGGTACGAAACAAATACCGGCCTGAAGGTGATCATTGGATGTCTGAAGGAGATGGATCAGAGTTTTGAGTTCTTGTTCAAGGGAATGCACAAGATCTACCTGGGTCTGGTGATGAACCCCTTCCATGATGAGGAACAAGGAACTGAGCTGGTTTTGGATGAGAAGGTCATGGAGAAGAAGATAACTAACCTTGTGAATCAATGGAAGTCTCGAAGTGCTGTATGAATCTACTTTGGGGGGTATTCAGTTGGCTCATTATGCTATTAAATATGTTCTGTTGTGTATTTGCAATAGTGTCACACGTCACAGTAGTCTCATTCCGAGCTGGGAGAGCTTTTCGCAGCTGTGTAGCTTGATCTTCTGTGCCTCTTCCAGTTTCTCATTGTCTGGGAAGATCCAGCCATATGCCTGGTTGATCTTATGTTCTTTGTATTCTCTTTCTCTTTGGCACTGGTCTTTCAAATGACCCACGTAGGCCTGTTCAGCTTGCTTGTCGAGCTTGGAGAGTTTATGTGATGGTAATGACTCTGCCTGTTGTGGTGTGATATAATATGGCACTTTCAGACCAGGTGTTGTTCTCTTGAAGGTATAGTCACCATGCGGCGACAAGTTGAATCTCTCTGGTGACTCTGTTAGCAGGTTTGATAAGAGGGCAAACCCTAATAGTAGGATCATCGGGAAGTATTGTCTCAACCCCCACAGCGAAGTATCACGTTCACCTGTCCTCTGCTACTGCTCCTGTTGACGACGACGTTGTTGTGCAAAGGGATCTCCAAATGGACCACCACCGGCAGTTCTAAAAGTAAACCCATTAGGTCCACCAAATGTAAACGTGGCGCCTCCTGGACCACCTGCAGCACCACCAAAGAGAATGTCAAATAGATCATCATTAAAGGCGAAACCTTGAGGCATTCCACCGGCTCCCCCAAAGCCAGCTTGTTGGAAGAATGGGTGTCCTCCATTGGCTCCACCGAATCCTCCGCCTCCGTAGCCCGCGTTTCGGGCGAATCCTGAACTGGATGCTGCTCCTCTAGAGTCTGGATCCGCTCCTGTTTGGTCATAGATTGTTCTCTTGTTTGAGTCTCCGAGTACTTCGAAGGCTTTATTCACTCTTTTGAAACTCTCTGCGGCCTTTGGGTGTCCATTCTTGTCCGGGTGCACTTTCAGCGATAGTTTACGGTATGCCTTTTTGATCTCACTGTCTGTGCTTGTCTTGGACACTTCCAGAATCTTGTAGTAGTCATCTCCGTGTTTGAGAATCTTTTCGACAATGGTTGCCTGTTCTTGTGTGTAGGTCCTTTCTGACATACTGGTGTATGGTGGTACGAAAGAGTATCGAGATCAGAAGATAAGACCAAAGCGTTAAAGTTTGAAGTCGGTGGGTATCGATGGAGATTCGTGTGTGGTTCTTTGAGGCCTTCCGTAAGCTTGTATAATGGATTACTCACGCTGCTGCAGGATTTACTTAGCGTGGATCTTCTAGCGTTGTTGACGATGCGTATGCGATAACGGCTCTGATGAATGGGGATTTTCAGTGGCTCTTCGTAAATTGAAAGCGCTCGTGATGGGATGGCGAATGTCGACGGAGATGGGGTGGGGTTGGAGTGTGTGATTTGGCTTCCTTGTGAAAGACTTGGGGGTATTGGTGTAGATGGGTTATACTGATTCGCCACTTTATAGACTGCCTTGTAAGCGTATCCACAACCGATTTGAACTTTTCGATTGGGTTTCCAGCATCTTCCGATGCGAATTCGCTGTCCATATTGATCGTCTTCGCCAAATCGGCCCAACCAAATGGCGGAAACTCGCGGGGCCTCGCTCTTTCACACAGCCGATTGTTAGAGCCTAGGAAAGCCGGTTCCTCACGTGCATCTACCCTCGGATCTCCTGCATACGCCGCTCAAAATTTCGACGGACAGGCCGTTGCAGTTCCAACAACGCGGAGATTGTTGACAGGTGCAAATTTGTGAGGATTAACAATAGCCGGAAGACTGTTCGAAAGCTGATACGGTCATTGTTACAGCAATACATCACATATTCATCTCCATTGCCCCTTTTTTAGCTTCTCCCACCTCGAACCTATCAGCCCACAATGGACTCTCCACTCAACAACTCGCTGGAGACCGGGGAGAACGGTAATGGCATGGGCGCTAATCTCAAGTCCACCAAGGACGATGATAACAAGGCGACAGCTTCTTCTTCGTCTTCGTCGTCGGCGCAGAACGGCGGCAGGGGAATGGTATCCGATGCTCTTGCGAAGAACTCCAGAGAGCTCCTCTATGCCCATCTGTACAACTACCTTATCGAGAACAAGCTCTATGATACCGCCCGTGTGTTGTTGCAAGAGGCCGAAGTCCCTCTGTCTGGACGCAGCACGACAAACGATACCGATAACAGCAACGGTACACAGAACAATTCGGCCAATTTGGGTGCCACCATCGGAGAGAATGACGAACTTCCCGAAGTCAAGATGCTGATGACCTCCCCTGATACGTTCCTTCTGGAGTGGTGGTAGTCTCTATGGGCATTGCACACGCATGTGAGGGAGACCCAAATTCAACCTCCAGGGCCTTCTTTCACACAGGCACAGGGTGCTTCAACACAACCCCAGACTCATACTCAATCACAATCTCGGGCATAGCCCCAGGCTCAGGGCCAGTTCCTTCAGCCTTCATCGAGCTAGCCTCGTCCTCGTACACAATCCATCTCGCCTGGAGACCATCAATCACCAGCACACATGTCCACCAACACCCAACAACCATCCTCTCTCCAGTCTCCTCTGCCGCACTCTGCTCATACGACACCTCAGAATACTGGTATATCAGCGCCTTCGCCTGCCATGCATCCTCATCAACAGCAGCAGCAGTCGTCGTCATTGAGAAACGTTCCTTCATCTCGCCTGGCTCGTCCGTCCCAACAGCCTCCAGTTGTTGCATCAATGCCTTCAAGGTCACCAATGCCTACACCTGTCAACCCTCCATCTTCTGCACCAACACCTCAGTATAGTGGACAACAACAGCATCCTCCACCTCCTCCGCAATAGCAACAACCACAACAGCTTCAAGGTGCTAAACCACAGCAGATAGGACACACCCCTCAACAGCAGTGGTAGTCTCTTCCTCAACAGCAGCAGACACAGCAACCACAACAGCTATAGCAGTCTCATCAGCAACAACAATAGCAGCAGATGGAGCTTCAACAACGACTACAAATGCAAAAGGCACACATCAACAGTCAGTTGCAAAGCTTCAACGGCGGTATGCCACCACATAACGGCCAACAACAGCATCATCATCAACAGCCACTACAACCACAACAGCATGCCATGATGCAATCACAATAGCAACCATAGAGGATCAACCCATAGGACCAGTCGGTTCAACCATAGCGCATGATGTCCCAACAACAGCAACAACAACAACATCCCCAAATGCAACGACAGCCGCTAGCTCCACAGTCGATGTCTCAAGGTTTGAGACCATCGCCACAAGGAGGTGCGCCTTTCGTACCGATGATGCCTCCTCAACAGCAATAGCATTCCATGGTGCCCACCTAGCAGTCACCGATTCCTCCTCCTTAGATGAACCCTCAGTTGCAATAGCAGCAACAGCAACAGCAACAACCGCAGTTGAAACCTCAGCTTCCGTATGGTACTACTAATCCACAGCAACAGCCAATTCGTGGTAATGATAACAATGCTGCATTACATGATTATCAGATGCAATTGATGATGCTGGAAAACCAGACAAAGCTGAACACCGGATCAAACGCCATGCCTAACGGATCAATGACAGGACCAGCAATGAACCATCCACCTTCATCTGTGTCTGATACACAGGGGCCTCCAGGATCTCAACACATTCCACATGCTCAGTTGCAACAACAATAGTAGCAACAGCAGCAACCTCCGCATTAGCAACAACTCAATGGGTTGATGGGATTGGAAAACAAACCAAGAGATAGTATCGGTATCGATCCTCTACAACCGGATCCTGTGTCGATGATGGACCTGTTCCCTCAGGATTCTACAGGGGTAGCTGACGATCTTGGTCTCAATCTTATGGGTGGGTTCTAAACCATACCACACATAGGAATTACTTCATGAAAATCGCACGTATTTTAAAACAATCATAAAATTGGCATAGACTTCATAGCTAGCGCTTACAACTTGGTACCCAAGTTGACGTGAACAGACTTACACACAGTGAAGGCCTCCATACCGATCTTACCAAGCTCTCTTGTCTCGTTACCACTCATCTTCACACCACCAAATGGCACACGGATATCAGAGTCGTTGTTCGAGTTGATCCAAACCATACCGGCCTCCAACTTCTGAGACACAAGGTGTGCTCTGGTGATGTCCTTGGTGAACAGAGAAGCACCAAGACCGTATACACAGTCGTTGGCCAAGGCAATGGCCTCTTCATCTGTGGAGAACTTACCGACTGCAATTACAGGACCGAAGATCTCCTCTCTCACAATGGTGTGATCCTGCTTGACATCGGCAAAGATGGTTGGCTCAACAAAGTAACCCTTCTGCAACTCCGGTCTGTCTGGAATCTTACCACCCAAAACAACACGAGCACCCTGCTCCTTACCAGTCTTCAAGTAGTTCAAGATCTTCTCATACTGGACCTTGGAGACCTGAGGACCGACAACCACACCTTCCTCGAATGGAAGTCCCTGTGGGTACTCAGCCAATGTGTGCTCCTTAAGCATCTCCAGGAACTTCTCGTACACAGACTCATGCACGTAGGCTCTGGAAGAACCGGTACAGATCTGGCCCATGTTGTTGAATATACCCCAAGCAGTCCACTTGACCGCCTATTCCAAGTCGGCATCATCAAACACAAGCAATGCAGTCTTACCACCACACTCCAAAGTAACTGGCTTCAAGTGCTCAGCAGCGTTTTTCTGGATCAACTTACCAGTTGCGGTGGAACCAGTGAATGCAATCTTCTGGACCTTTGGATGTTTCACAAGGGCATCACCAGCAACAGCACCAAACCCAGAAACAACCTGTGCAACACCTGGAGGGAAACCAGCCTCCTTGAAGTAATTGGCAAAGTACAAGATGGACAATGGAGTCTGCTCAGCGGACTTGAAGATGGCACAGTTACCAGCTGCAATGGCAGACAACTTCCATCCGAACATAGCCAATGGGTAGTTAAAAGGAACAATGCATCCAACAACACCAATTGGCTCTCTGAGTGTGTAGGCGAACTTGTTTGGACCCACTGGGATGGTCTCTCCGCCCATCTTGTCGGACCAGCCGGCACAGTATCTCAACAAGCTGATAACCTCATCCACGTCGTACACAGCATTGGTGTCCTTTGGCTTACCACTGTCGTTGGCCTCGAGAGCACCTAGGATGTCACGATCACGCTCAACGAGATCGGCAAGTTTGAGCAACATGTCACGTCTCTCTGTAGGCTCGACGTACTTCCATGTTTCAAAGGCCTTGCTGGCAGCCTCCACGGCGGTGTTGATGTCCTCAGGGCTAGCGGCGTGGACTTTGCAGATTGGTTCACCAGTAGCTGGGTTGATAGACTCCACAAATTCGCCAGATGTGGCTGGTACCCATTCGTTGTTGATGAAGAGACCAGTTGGTTGTGTGTACTTTTGGCCGTTTGGCAATGTGATTTCGATAGATATGTCGGACATGTTGTAGTGTCGATTAGTTGGTTGGAGAGTCAAATATGGTATCGAAAAAAATCAGATTCAAGATTCAAGCTCTCAGACACCCAAATTCTGAAAATTGGTGCTCCTAAGTGGGTTTTATACGTCTCTGATGCGGAGAGACAAAATGATAAGCGAATATGATATTTGTTCATGTGGAGTGGCGTACGCGCGTTTTCAAGCAAATGGGGAAACCGCGTCCCGTCTGGGCAAGAGGGGAATTATAACGTAGGGGTCCAGCGGTGAAACCCTAACTTCTTTTGAAGCAAAAAAGCGTTAGCAACTTTGTCTCAAGAATCAATATGAAACATTTGCTTGAACTTATCTTGATTTTTGTGGGTTTGAAGACTACCGCAATTCATATGTATCTTAATTATCAACGAATTGTGGGGACTCCTCTCCTTCTTGCCGGATAGGAATTCCCGATTCGGTAACCCGACAAACAATATAAACACCCGTACATCTATCATACACTGACGACGTAGCTGGGCTGCTGGTATATTCCAGCATCCAGATATAGTAGCTATTGGACATCTCAGCTCAGCCTATGATTTTGTTGACAATATTTACGGCTTTTGGATTACACTATAAATTGTAGCTGCAATATATTGGCTGATGTATTATATATATAAATTAATTATTTTGATATTTTTATTTTTTATAATTCTTCATGAATGACCTCTTATTCGACAAAATAAAGTATACAAACAATAAACGAACAAGAGTCTTTACAACTTTAACAGTTC
>JAKVQR010000211.1:0-54094 GCA_030462915.1 Petasospora meyerae | reverse complement strand
GTGCGTTATGGACGGAGTTGAAGATTGCCAGTTTGACCAGACTACTCACACTGGTGTATGCCAATGCGGTCTTGGTACTATTTACGAGGTTACAACTCAATGTGTTGGCAAGACGTGACTATTTGGAAGAAGCACTCAAATTGGCATCGAAGCAACACAGCTTCAACAAGAGAATCGAGATGGTGGACCACGCAGATTACGTCAACGAACAGGCATATCTGAGCTTTAGTTGGTGGTTGCTCAACCGTGGCTGGATCCAGTTGAGAGAGAACGTGAGAAGTGCGGTGGAAGAAGTGTTTGAAGAGATCACACCACGACACGAACTCACAGTGGACGAGCTGTCGTTGTTGTTGCAGAAGACACAGACGATCATCGAGAAGAACCCGACGCTCGCTGAAGTTGCACTGCCACCTCGCAACTTGGAGAACTTTGTCATTCAGCAGACGTTGGACGAGGAGACACTCCAGCTGTTGTTGAAAGACCCGGGCAACCTGCGTGTGTTGGTGGACGAGACCCACGACTACATGAACTCGAGCTCCTCAAAGATCGTCTTGAACGCATTAGTGAACACCTCGCTAGGGATGGTTCTCCACTCTGTTGCCGAGGGATCACTATCTAAGAGCGCATCCCCGAACATGAAGCTAGCGGTGGTGTTGGCCACCACTACAAAGTTGGCACACGCGTTCAAACAGCCAGGAAGCGAGTTTGTCGGTGCGATGGACCGTGTTGGTGAGTTGGACGAGCTTAGTGCGTCTGTGTATTCGAACTTTGGCTGAATTTGAAGGGGCTACGTGTACTAGAAAATTAGCACTTATAGATGACACCGTAGCGAGTCGAACCCGTGAGAATATCATAGGTATTAACTGGCTGGCCTCTCCCATACATAAGCGCGCCCTCCACACTTTTTTTCTGATCACCAGGAATTTCGCACGATTATTTGGGCATGGAAAGAGCTCACTTCACCCTTTGCCACCACCACACTGGGAAGCTTGCTCAGGAGACAAATATCCATCAGAACACATCAATCAATACAATGTCCGAACAGACCATCACCATCAGATCCTCCGACGGCGAGGCGTTCCAGGTTGCGCGTCCAGTGGCGGAGCGCTCCGTGTTGATCAAGAAGATGCTTGTGGACTTGGGGGCCGATGACGACGACTTCGAAGTGCCATTGCCAAACGTCAGAGCCACCGTGCTCAAGAAAGTGCTCGAGTGGGCCGAGCACCACAAGGACACCAACTTCCCGGACGAGGAGGACGACGACACCAGAAAGTCTGCGCCTGTGGACGAGTGGGACCGCAACTTCCTCCGTGTTGACCAGGAGATGCTCTACGAGATCATCTTGGCCGCCAACTACCTCAACATGAGACCGCTGTTGGACGCCGGCTGCAAAGTCGTTGCTGAGATGATCAGAGGAAAGTCCCCAGAGGAGATCAGAAGAACTTTCAACATCGTCAACGACTTCTCCGCTGAGGAAGAGGCCGCTATCAAGAGGGAGAACGAGTGGGCAGAGGACCGTTGAACTTTTCTGCTTTGCCCAATTGGAATCTGCTATGTACTTATTTCTTTCTTTCTTTCTTTCTTTCTTTCTTTCTTCCTTCTATCTGTTGCTTTTATTTCACGGTCATGCCTCACGTTTTATCTCATCTGCTTCGTTGCTGTTTCTTCGTAGTTCAACTCCTATGAGGCCGCGATGATCGGCGACGTCGTGCACTGAAAACAGCCTCGACGTGTCTCAGAGGACCCTTTCTCTTTTCCATTACCTAGCAATTGAGTAGGAAAATAAGACCTCCACACACAATGGAGTTCGACACTCTCCTCCCATTACCCTTCAGAGTGCTCGTGCTGATCTCGCTCGGTGCCTGGCTGTGGTGGGCCACGCTGAGGATCGCCCAGTGGAAGAAGGTCAACGTCGTCCAGGTGCTCAAACTCGACCCTTCTAGAGCCGCCTCGTTGGTGTCAGAAATCGAGGCAAAGTGCACAAACGTCTCCATCGTACTGATCTGCACATACTTGACTTACAGCTGGTTCCACAACGACGCGCAATCGGACTCTCTTTCGCTATGGGACGTCGTGCCTCTCCTCACCATCGGATGGTCTGTTTACCACCTGGCGTCTCCAAGAGGGTCCCGTCTCGCCACATCCTTGGCCAGAGTGCTCAAAGGTGGCATCAACAGAGACATCAGATCAAACGACATCGTGCTGTCCGATACTTTGACCTCGTACTCCAAAGTGCTCATCGACATCGCCATCTACCTGTGCCATCTGTACAACTTCCAGACGTGTCTACCCAAGACATCCGGATCCACACTAGACAGACACTGTGGCGAGTAGTTCATGGTCGACACGCTTGTTGGATCCATCCCCACCGCTATCAGACTCTCGCAGTGTTTCCACGAGTGGAGGCTCACGGGCGACAAGATGCATCTGTGGAACTTCCTCAAGTACTCTTCAAACATCCCTGTGTTGATCACGGGACTTCTAATGAGACACAGAGAGGGCTACACCTCGCTCTGGATCTTGTTCTCCCTCATCAACTCATCCTACTCCTTCTGGTGGGACATCAACAACGACTGGAACCTCAATCTCTTCAGATTCGGCAACCGCAGAGTCGGCACAGATCTACTGAGAGCCAAGTTGCACTACGACCTGAAACAGTTCTACTACCTCGCCATTGCATTTGACTTTGCTGGCAGATTCGTATGGTGTGCCAAACTGCTATCTCAACCTTCCCCCACAGACTCTTTGGCGTACATCGCTTTATCTTCTCTTTTCTCCACAGAGGCCGGTTGGTTTGCCCTAGAATTATTAGAGATCATGAGAAGATGGGTGTGGGTGTTCATCAAGCTCGAAGTCGACTACATCTCGCTGTCATCGATAAAGGACATCGAGCTCACCGCTGGCCGTACAGAGTGAATTGAAATTGTAAATATAAGCATTAGTACTGTTAGATAGACAATCATGATCTTCCCTTGTGTGCGTTTCCCTTCGCCTTGTAGTTGTTCTGTCTTCTCTCCGTCTTGCTGAGGTATCTGAACTTCTTCTTTTTAGGCTTTGACTTTTCGTGGCCAGAGATGATGGCGTACTTCTGTGCTCTCTCTATACTCTCTTCCAGCACCTTCTTGGACTTCTTCAAGTTGACGTAGTTCATCTTGGCAATCTCCTCGATGTCGTTTGGAATCTCCTCTATTGTCACCTCAGTCTCCTCCTCTCCATACTTCTCCTTCTTTCTCAGAATCCCCTTTGGCTTCCCATCTTCGTCTCGCTGCTCATCCTCATCGCTCTTGAATCCATCCCACTCCTCGTACTCGCCAGACTCTTCCCCGTCTTTCTCACTTGCTTCCTTAGACGCACTGGTCTTCTTGGACTTCTTGAACTTCTTAGCCTCCTCATCGTCTTCGTCATCTCCGTCCTCGTCGGACTCCAACGCACCGCTGAGAATCTTCATCTGTTCCTTGTACTTCTCCATCTGCTCCAACATCTCCTTCTCTTTCTCCAGCTTTATCTGCTTTCTCTCTTCGATTCTCGCAAGTCTCTCTTGCTCCTTATGGAACTCTTGTGCCTTCTTCTGGCGTTCCAGTTTTCTCTTGTGGAATCCTGTCAAGTATTCTCTGCACATATCAAAGTTAGCCTCTTAGAGCAGAAATATAGTACTGGGTCTCACACTTACTCTCTGTCCTCCTTGTTGAACACCACCTCTTCGACACGGTGGATTTTTGCCTTCTTGTTGGCATACTTCTTACCACCCGTAAGAATCTCTCTGTTGGTTCTGGCCATCGTGGAGAGTTGCTTTTCACTGATTTCTTTATCTTCCCCAAAGACGCCAATGAGGTCTCTTCTCGGACTTGAAAGATCTTCTCTTCTGTCTATTTTTTTTTTTTTTTTTACTTCTGCACTCATCGATAGCCATGACAACGCTACAAGCATCGACACAGTGAGACTCCATACCATTTTCACCTATCAAACGAGGTTGACAACTCACAATAAACCCTCACCTTTCTAATGGTCCAATTGCTGAATCAACTCTTCCAAGTGACTCTCCGCTATACGCAGCATCTCTCTCAAATCCTGTTCCTTGTGGGACTTTAGCATTCGCTCAGCACTGTTCTCACCATGCGAAGTACTTCTGTGGAGACCACCATCTGTGGACTGCCCATTTGCTTGAACCTTGGATGAAGATCTGGACTCAATCCATTTCCAAAGTTCGTATTCTTGTCCCGTTCTCTCCTTAGGATCACGCAACACTGTGTCCACAGAGGGCATGATCACATATTCACGTCCATCAATCATCACCTTGTTGATTCCACCTTCCAATACCAGAGTCTTACCGCTGGACAACAGACCAAACATGTTGATCATTCTCAGAACAAGCAGAGAAATAATCGCAACAACTGCAAATCCGATGATGGAACCGAACGGACCTTTCTGCAAAAAAGACAGACCGGGAATCGTGATGTTGTAATCGTTACCAGGCTTGGGAAGATGACTGGCAAACGTATCATTATCGTTTGTAGAGTTGCCCTTGGACTTAACAGCTGTGCTCTTGGATCTCTTTCTCCTGGACTTCCCGTTAGATGAATCCCTTGCAATGATCTTCTTTACCTCCTCAAGCAGCACAACATTGCTCTCCTTCTGACCATCGATACTTCCCTTCTCAACTGCACCTTTGATCCAGGATTTACCCTTCCATACAACACCCGTGGATATCACAACATTGGTACAGTTGTTCTCACCCCACGATAGCCAGTAGTTGGAAGAAACATGGAAAGACCCACCTGATGGAACATCTGGAGTGTTCACGATACGTGTCACCTGGATGTACGAATCCGTGTCAAAATGCTCAATAGTCTCAGTCACGTTACACTTGGTGCTCTTCGGACCAATAGGACCACCCAGTGGTTTGATATAGTTGTATGTTCTTTTCCTCTCACCGCTCTCTGGGAAGGCAGGAATCTTGGAGATTGATGTCATCTTCTGCGAAGCCAAGATATCCTTGAGGTAATCAGGATTGAAAAACAAAGAGTATACTGTTCCAAGAGGCGCAGCAAGCGTGTCCTCAGTGATGATGCTCTCTGGGGTAGGTACATTTGGTGCGAAGTTGACATTGGAATGTACTCTTGGACCAACAATTGGAAGATTGGAAACAGTAGCAACAGAGTCACGGTGTGACCCACCAACACTGGAAGATGAAGATGCACACTTGGACTTCAGCTCCTCAATCATGATGGCAATCGAATCTTTCTGACCATCAATCGATCCACGATCAATGGCCGATTTGATCCAACTTTTCCCAGTCCAGTTCATGTAGGTGTACACGGTTACTTTGGTGGAATTGTTGTTGCCCCATGAGAGGTAGATGTACGTCACAACAGAAAAGGCATTGCCGGATGGCACACCTGGTGTCTTGGTAGTCTGTGTACACTTCACATACGAAGTGAAGTCCTTGTGATCGATGGTCTCCACCACCTGGCATAGCGTTTCCTTGGGACCCACAGGAGCACTGAGAGGTTTGGTAAACTCATATGATCGTGAGGGAACACCATCTTTCATCTCAAAAGCCGGGATCTCGGATATGTTGTAGTTCTTCTGCTTGTCCACAAGGCTTGACATGAAACTTGTATCCTTGCCGAATAGTAGGTTGTATACCTTGGGTAGTGGTGCCGGTACAGTTTCCTCAGTGATCTTAACTTCTCCGGGCGTTTCCGTATGTTCAGGTTCTGTTGGAGCGTGCTTGCTGACCAACTTGGGGTCACCTGTACCATCTTCCGTAAGTTCAGTGATTGTATCATTCACACTGTCATTGATGCTGCGGTCATCATCCCTCTCTGTATTGTCAAAGTCATCATCGTCATCATCGTCGTCGTCATCATCATCGTCATCATCGAACTCATCATCCTCGCTGTACTCGTCACTGTCAGAAAGAGTACCACTGCTCTCAAACGAGTGTCGTCTACCTCTTCTTCTCCCTCTTCTAGTCTCACCAGATGTATCTTCAGTGTCATCCACATCCGTTCCTCCCTCGATGCCTTTCACTATCTGATTCCAGATGTTCGTTATGAGATCGAATGTGCTGTCTCTGGCGAGCAAACTGGCAAATATGTACTTCTGATGAAGCGTCTGAATGATGATAGCGTTCGGGAACAACCCTGCGGTATTCTTTTTCTCCAACTGTACGATTTCTTGAATAGGGATGTTCAGAGTTGTCACCCAACCCAGGATATTGGACTTGAATGAGATGTGTCTCTCGGAGATATACATTCTTCCCTGGACCAACATTTTCTCACCCATGATGACTCTTCCTTGAACCATGATCTCACGTTGAAGGGCACACGAGAAGTCATCAACGAGCCGTTCCGAGACACTGATCTTTTTAAATATTGCATGGAACTCTTTGTCTCTCTTATCATTGGCAAGAGAAATGTTCTTCAAGTCAATGGTTTCGGTCCTGCTTAGAGGTTCATCTTGAACTCCTGTAGTTTCTTGATGAGCTGGAGGTTCTGAACGACGCCGACGATGTGCACTCAGGCTACGTCTTGACAGGGACAATCTTCTTGAATCACGCTGGGACTGTACTGCGGGTGATAGCGATCTTCTGAAAGGTTCCGACGGTGATCTTGTTCTCACGTCTGATTGTGAAGGAGGACGATCTAAAGACTTCACTTTGCTCAAATGGGCATTCGTGGGAGTGGAAAAGCCAGTTGGTGGGGAAGCAGCAGCAGATAGGGCCAGTGGTGGTTCTGTACTGTGTCTAGTATTCTCTGGTCTCACCAGCGTTGCACCAACAGGGGATGTAGTACGGCTCTTGAGAGATGGGCGTTGTAGTGAGTCGAGATCGCTTGCTTGTTCAACGTCAATCTGGGGGACGACATAACCACTTTCACCATCCTTGACACCGTTGTTCGGTACTTCAGTGAAACCTAAAGCTTCCAATGTCAACTCACCTTTACCCATGGTACTGACAATCGTCTTCCTCAAGGGTTCGAATTTGACGTCGTGTGCGTTCGACTTGGAAAGCTCTGAGGAATTATCCAGCGTGTCCTGGTCTTTGAGTTGTTGTTTCTGCTGTTGCTGTTGTAGTTGTTGCTGTGAGCTAGTGAGTTTCCTAGTGCCACCGTTAATGGAGAGTAGCGAGTCCAAATGCTGTATGAAACTGCCGTTTGGTTCCAGATAGTTGTTGGAACTATTGATGTTGCCGTTCAATATATGTGATTTTGAAGCTGTGATTGTCCCACCGATATGCTGAGCTGCGGTATGTGCCGCTGACATGAATGTTGATAGGAGCCCTGAATGATTCGACGTATCCTGATCTTGCTTCGCTCTAGACTGGTCTTGCACAACTTCTGGAGTCGTCTCAAGTGTGTTGGGACCCTGACCGTTGAAAGCCACACCTGACTTCTAGGACAGAGTCTCCATAGTTTCCCTGCGTAATGGGATGTGCAACGAGTGTACGTCTGAGCTGTAAGACCAGCCATTGGAAGGTTGGTTACTATCCACGGCGGGCAGCGAGGGAACACCGTCATCGGCCAATGGCAGAGGGATTGTATCAGAGCTTGAAGACGAGGATGAGCGATCTTTGAATCTGCTTCTGGAGCGACGAGGTCTGATTGGGCTGATCTCGGGAGTGATGTAGGTCTTGCTGTGGGACTGGCGCCAACGTCCATTGCGCTTGCGATTGGGCGAGGATGTCCTGGAAAGAGGCGTAGACTGTGGCAGCGGTTCAGTGACATTTCCCACCTCCGGATACGATCCGCGTGAGGGACTGGCGGCTGGACTGAGCAGTTTGTTATCCGTCTTGTTGTCTGGGTTAGACCGCACTGACATCCTTCTAGATTTCTTGCGCTTCAATGGGTTCTTGTGTGACAAGGAGGACTGTTTGTCCTTGGACGTTTTGTTACGCCGAAGGAGATGCATTGTTAAGCGCCAGTTGTAAGTTTGAGAAATGACACTCGGAAGCTATTACTAGTTGTCTATCAGTTAGACCAACTCGGTGATGTGTTGTTGAAATTGCGCGAGTAATCCCGAGCCATGTACAGCCAGCGGACCCCTATCAAGCAAGTCTGGGGCAGAGAAAGCACATGAAATGATGGATCTATAACAGAGGATGGAATGCTACATACCGAACTTTGAATAATAGCTCTGGAATTAGTGACTAGTCAATTATCAACATTTTTGTCTCTCTTCATAACACCGGGTCATCCTGCTCAACATCGAACTCAGCCATCACCTCGCTCAACGGTACTTGTCGCTACTCTGCAACAAGGGCCATCAGACTGAGCGCCGTGTCCTTGAGATCGTTATACCGTTTGAGACGTTCAATGTCCTGTTGTACTAGACTCTCAGCAGCTTCGAGGACTGTCTGTTTGGGTGAATTGTCGACCCGATCATGAGCCCGCGTTGTAGTAGCGTCGTGGGTGGTTGGGTCCAGCTCAAGCTTCGTAGCCAGCTCAGCTTCTAGCTCAGATCTTTCTTGCTTCAGTGCTTCTAAATCCTGCTGTTTCCTCCCTATGCGATCTTTCAGAGCATCAGAGTTGCCGTTATCCTTTCTCACGTTGCTTTTGTACATGTGGCCGGTTGGTATATAGCGATGTGGCTGTAGAGGAAGTGAAGCAGTAACAAATGGGCCAGAAAAGCTTGGATACCTTGGACGTTAACTGTACGGAACCGCGGAGGTGTGATCTGTTAGGCTGATTATAGATAGGGGAACTACGCATTGATTCATTCGATTGAGATTCGATGTCAATTAGCTAGTATATACCTCGATCAATGACAACTAGCTTGCCTCAGAAATAGAATAATGTAAGTTCTTTAATCATCAATGTTTCATGATTAGCATGGTTGGATCATCATAGGCAAGCTTGTGGTTCACCATCATCCAATTTGGTACGCAACACGTAAATATGAAAATAAATTCATAGCTAGCTATAACAAACAAAACTGTTAGTAACCTGCGTATGAAGAAGTCCTTCACGAACAGAGTAAGTGGATCCCAAGTTCAACTCTGTGTTCTTAAATCAGAATTTTCAGTGTTTGGCGAAATCGAATCGATCATGGTAAAAAACGATAATCTGTTTGGGGCGACATGTGTCATCAGAAGAACAAAGCAAAGTCAAAACAAATCATTGGGATACCTTTCTCTGTTCATGTAGTATCTTGTTGGAGGGGTGAAAACTTACTCAGTTGAACTCAACTGATGAACACGATCACACACTCGAATGGAGCCAGAGAGTAATCATCATACAAATCAACCCATCGAGCGTGCCGTGTTCATGTAGTACCAAACTGCTCTAGAATTCCAACAATTGCAGTGCTAGATGAACTCCTCTTCTATGTTGGTTCATGGAAGTTGAAGTACGAACCGAAGGGGGAAAATTTTTTTGTACTTCTCCAGCACTGTTGAGGTACGGATGTTATCTCAAGACGCGAACACGTCTGATAGCCTTACGCGTCTGTTAGGGCATCGCTTCGGGTATCAGCTGAATGTGTCTCTCAGATCTCTGCTTGATCCTAGTGCTATATAAGATTCCCATAAAGGCAACATCAGCATCATATGGTGAAAGTTTGTGTATCTGAGAACGTCAACTCACCGTCGAAGTTCAAAGTCCGCGACTTGCTGGCGTTGAAGAACCCACAGAGAGCGTATCTGTCGCCACTTGCTGTGATTGCTCACATCGACATCAACGCCTTCTTCGCCCAAGTGGAGCAAATACGTCTAGGACTTTCCAAGGAAGATGCTGTTGTGTGTGTCCAGTGGTCCTCAATCATTGCTGTGAGTTATGCAGCCAGAGAATACGGTATCTCGAGAATGGACACTCTCGAGTCTGCCAGGTTGAAGTGTGATAAGCTCATTCCGGCACACACAGCTGTGTTCAAGAAGGGCCAGAACTTCTGGAGATACAGAGATGAAGACAAGGAACCTCCCGACCCAGTGAGTCATAAGGTGAGTCTGGACCCTTACAGACGTGAGTCAAGAAAAGTGATGCGAATCTTCCGTGACAACTGTGATCTTGTGGAGAAGGCAAGTGTGGACGAGAGTTTCATGGATTTGGGACGCAACGTATTGAAAAGACTCGAGACAATGATACCTGGGTTCTTGGATCAGTTGGAGGAGATGGATAAGGTAGACCAACTACCCAGTGTTCCGCAGTCCATCTCATTCGAGACTCATGGCCATATAGTCCCCGGGGCAGGAGAGAAGGATGAGCTATCCACAGTGGAGGTGAAGGACTGGGATGATCTGCTGATACTGATTGGGAGCGCCATCACACACGAGATCAGAGCCAAGATTGAGAAGGAGCTAGGATACACCACATCGTGTGGTGTAGCGAGAGTGAAGACTGTTGCCAAACTCGCCTCTGGATTCAAGAAACCTGACAACCAGACGATAGTGAGGGGTTCTGCTGTGTACAACTTTCTCTCCAATTTCGACTTCACAGACTTCTGGTCGATGGGAGGGAAGACTGGTGAGTTTATCAAGATGAAGTTGTCCCCTCCAAGCTCAGACAATATGGCTTACATCCGGTCAAACTACGAGCTTCATGAGTTGGAAGACTACTTAGAGGACAAGGCACTTGCAGAGAAGCTGTATTTGATGGTACGAGGAGAGTATGCAGCTCCTGTAACATCCAGGATTGTATTGAAGTCGATGAACTCAAACAAGAACATCAGGGGTAACTCTGGTGCTACATTGAAGGACGCATCTGAGTGGATCAGAGTGTTTGCAGCTGATTTGGTACAACGACTGGCGGAGATGGACGATGAGAATGGTTACAGAACGAGAGCAAAGACCGTTTCCATCCATTTCAGGTGTGGTAAAGACGCATTCAATCCACATTCCAAGCAGAGCACATTGCCGATTGTACCACTGGAGAAGCTGGAGGATACCCTATACGAGTATGGAGTGAACCTGCTTAAGCAGTGTGTTGCACAGTTCACCTATGTGTTCCCACTGATCAACCTCAGTATGACGATCAGCAACTTTGAGATTTCAGATGGACTCACGACGAGTATTATGGGATTCGTGAAGAAGGGTGATGCCACCACTGCCTTCAAGGGAGCGACAACATCCACATTAACATCATCATCAACAACAACAACAACAACAACAACAACAACATCAACGACCAAACCAGAGACCACGAAAGTGGAACCAAAGCGTGTGGAGGAGACAAAACCAAAAGAAACACCTAGATACAAAGAAGTCGAGACTCAACCAGGGAAGTTCCAGTGTGTGAGGTGTGGTTCTGAAGTTGATGATACACAGGAGCACGATGACTTTCACTACGCAATCGACATCAGTGAGCAGCTGAATGGATCAGAGAGCTTATCTTCGGAGCTCTAGAAGTTCTCCACAAGACAACTATCGTACGCAGAGATGAAACTTAGAGAACGATAGACCCGTACATCGCAGTCACCACAACCTTCCAGTGCGAAGAGGAACAGTGGAGGTGTCAAGACGAAGGCGAAGAGGGCCAAGGTTGAGAAAGGCCAGTCGCGTCTACCATTTTGAATAGCTCATCTGAGTAAGCCATGATATTCCATTAGAGTGCCTATAAGCGGAGTTGTAGATTTGAAACGGGACGTTAATAGGTGTTTAGGGTGAAATGTTCCTTCATAAGCTGTTATGAAGAATGAGGACATATCTCAACTTTCACAAACATATCGACCCCTTCCATGGATGATTGTGAACAGATTGATAAGAAACTATGATCAAATCAAAGAGAGCAGTTTATACAAGAGTTGACGCAAATTCTCAACCGTGTACTTGGGAAGCCCAAACTATGCTGTCCAAAAGGAGACTTTGTCTAATCAGCTACTCAAAGAAGGAAGATGTTTGTCGAAGACTATCTAGGATCCATGAAGATCTAGCTACTTGGATATGATCATGAGATGCCGTTCATTGCCGTTTCACATTACCTTTTCCTGGATCCAACTCAAAGGATACTCGTCAATGGGGAGACATTCATACGACCGGCCAATTCATAGCCCATCTTGACAACATATGAAGTCTTTTGGAATTATAACTGAGATTCTTTGAAGTACATGCATACACTAATGTGTGAGGATAACAAAAGTTTGCTGGATCTGGTGCATACAAAGTATGAAGAGATTGATCAATCATGACAAAGTTGCTGGATACCGGTCTGAAAGGCCAAAACATAAGTATGTCTGTGCTCAGGACTGGTGAGATTTGATGTGATCTGTTGTTTACCCCATGAATGGATCATCTGTAACTATTATCAATAGATGAGATGGTCCTGTCATAGTTCATGGACTCCTGAGTAGTGTACTCCGAATTTCAAACCAGAGAACTCATCAAGCATATCCAATGGTACAGTTGAGACGGGGAAGGTTAGCCGGTAGGACGTACAGAAGCTGAGGTTACTATTGGAATGACAGTGATGATGATGCCTCTTCCTCAAGCTCATCACTCAAGTGCGAGCTCCGGCATACCACAGCATTTTTCAATAGTGACCCACGACTCACTCTTTGGGCAGAGCTGTTGCTGACGGAGGTTGTACTGGGCTTTGGAGAGCTTTCTTCCTCATCTGAGTTGCCAGTTTATTCGATGCTGTGAGGTGTTGTGGAGCTGCTTTGACGTTTTTTGCAAGGAGGAAGTCTGAAGCAATAAGGAAGACCGGACATAAGAGCCATGTACCAGAAAGACCAACTCTCATTGTGTGGTGGTGTGGTTTGAGGCGCTTAGAAGGATGAATATTGGGGAGAGTAACGTCTCTATATGCTTGTGAAGTGGATAGAGGTTTGATATTCACTTTGAAGTACTTTCTTCAAGCTTTTCAGAGCAACTCTTGTGAATGTGATCAAAATCTGCAATCAAAAAAAAAAAGGACCCGGGAACTTCCGGAGAAAAACCCGCATCAGAATATCGATTGGCGGTAAATCAGTATCCCGTAGCTAGATAACCCCTATGAGGGTTTAGTTCCGGTAACTTGAGCTCATATGTGGCATCTATAGAGAAGACATAAAATGAGGAGTTTCTCTCAAATTTACTTCGATACTCCAACATACACGAACGAGGCTCTGTATACCGACTCTCTCGAAGCAACTATGGAAGAACCACAACCGTTATAGAACATAGTGACAACCAACCCCGAGGACAACACTAGTACCCATTTAGGTCTTGGTATCCCAGACAGGTCAACATTGGAGGACGAACTCCAGCCATGTATCACCTCTGAAGAAGAAGAAGAGGAAGAAGAGGAAGTGGAGAACGAGGAGAAAGCTGACAGCTCTAAGACTGACGATAAAACAGTCCAGTCTGAACCACAGAACCAAAAACCATCAAGGAGAAGCATTATCTAGAGACTTCATCCCAAAGAGCTTGCAAAGAAATGGTTCCTTCCCGAGTCGGATTTGGTGACAACAACGTATATTAAAGTCCAGAACCCTTCAACAGCTGTCAAAGATAACTCCAAATACATATTCCCACTTCAAAGACGGCCGACAAAAGTGCACAGGCTGAGAAGGGCAAACACTCTGAATGTTGACATTCGTACCGAACAAGATGAAAAGGAACATGAAGGAGGTGACATTGATAATCTGGATACCAGCAAAGAGGTTGAGAACTTCTTAGCGTCAATTGAAGAACCCACCACTCAGGATTTCAGCGTTCATCATACTGAACTTGTGGAGAACATCGTGCCTGCCTGGAAAAACAAACGGTTCTTCATTTCTAAGGAGTCTGAGGGCTTCTCCTCTCAATTCCACAGAAACTCAAATGAATCAACGAGTGCGGCTTGTGTCACTGATGGAAGAGACCACCGACTCCTCTTAGCTAACCACGCTGACCCTTCAAAAGCCCTCGAGTACCGCTAGATGCAGGAGCTTCTCAGGCTTCAGAAGATCAACGAGCCCAAAGAAGCTAGAGAGAAGCGCACAACGGAGAAAGAAGAGAGGAGAGAAGGGAAGAAGGAAGAGGAAAAGGAAAGGGAAGAGTCCAAGCCAGAAGAGAAGCCTGTGAAGTCAATCCTGGCCACCACAAAAGACTCCATTGAGACCACCCAGACTACTGAGAGTGGTTCACCGGTGGGGTCCGCCAAAGAATCCTCCACTGAGGCAACTTCGAGTATCGACATCGCAGCGAAGGTCCCACCTCGAGTACCAACACTTTCCACTAAAGTTGGTTGGAGACTCAGCTTGGATCTGTTTGGTGACTTCCTCAAAGACTCTGCTGTGACTCTGGGTGACACGCTGTGTACACTCAAGCCACAGACGATTCCTCAATATATGGTCGCAGAGTCCCATATCACAGAGCCCAAAGTCGAAGGTACAGTTAGCATCACTTCTCCTAGTCCACCCTCAGTAGATATCTCACCAGGCACAAAGAGATATCTCAAACTCCCGATGGACTACAAGCGGTCGTATGACGGTGAGATCAGACACCTTCAGCGTAAGTTGATGAAGCAACATCCCAACGAGAACAGGCATCTACAGGCTGTGATTTCGCAGAAGGTGGTCCGGGACGAGGAGATGACCTCCTACATCAAAAAGGCTCTCTATGACCTCAACATGTACTGCAACAGCAAGTATCTCAGCCATGCGTTCAGCCCAGTTGGAGCTTTCAATTTCCATATGTATCACTCTCACTAGCAGATCCGACACAGGTTCCACTCCCCCAAAAGGGATGACAAACACACCGAGTTCTGTCAAGTTGCTATGGGAGATGGACGTCACCACAGCATCAAGGATGTTAACATCAGGTTTATGGTCATCTCTCCAGAGGGTTGGTTCACCAGGAAAGACTCTATGTTTCTACACAACTGGCGCAGAGAGAAGTATCTTCCATGGTTCATCTCCCCTCGTATCGTCAGCAACGGCGAGCTGGCAAAGAACCATAAGAATCTCATTCTCAATGCATTCCCATATCTCTCACACTGCTATCACAAAGACCAAGAGTTCAAGGACTCAGGGCTGTCAATGAGTGACTTCTATGCAGTTGGGAAATCTAAGGATAACAAGACAACTATAGATGATGTGATCAAGTGGAAACTAGGAACAAAGAGACATTGGAAGAACGACAACTTTACGAAGTTAATCACTATAAAGGGTGAAGACTAGCACAAGAAAATCCCCTCAGAGATGGAGACATAGCTGGAACAGTTCTCTCGACTAGTTGCTAGAAGTTACATCGAGGCATTCCATGAACTAACGCACTTTGAATTCGTTCTACCGAATCACAGTGTCACCACGACGGAACAGCGGAGACGTATCAGGGCAGCAGAGGTATCTGCATTCGAGTTCTTCAAGTCTCAGAGAGTACCGGATCTTGGGTTCCTGTTCCTGAAGTACTTGGATATCACTCCCTACGACTTGGATCTTAGTGATTTTTCAAATTCGCTGCGTGGGAAACCTTCAATTATCCACCAGTTTGATGACAGTGTTGCAATGATTGACCACATCCTCAGATCAGAGAAACACAGGTCAAAGTTGAGCAAGCAGGAGATCCAGGAACTGCAACTCAAATTATGCATACTGAAGAGTCCATACTTTTTCAAATACGTTCTCAGAACGTTGATCTTCTGGGTGGGGAGCGTGGAAAACGAAACCCCTGAAAGTTACATTTAGCAACTGAGAGATGGCCCACTGTCTAACCAAGGAGAATCTTGTTGGAAGGCAAAGTACCAAGCCACCAGAATATTGAATGTATCTGGTGGTAGAGTTGGATTGAAACCTCTCAACCTTAGTGACAGGTTCGATCCGGAAGCAAAGAGTAGGGAGAAAAAGGAGAACATTGTTAGGTAGACCAAGGCACTGATTCTTCGTCTTCATGCTAGAAGCACGATTATCCAGTGATACATTAGAGGAGAATAGTTTTTTTCGAGATATAATTAATACCGTTTCTTTCACTGCAGGACGTTTTCATTCATAGATATCTAATCAGTAGAGCTCAAAGGGGATTTTCAGGAGCCTGTACTGAAGTTCTGGCTTGATGCATGATATTATTCCGGGGACTTCGTGATTTTGACAACATGCCATCACATCAAAACGCCATACAAACAACTCAATTTTCTCCAAGAATGATAATTGAAACACGGGGGAACAGTGGAACATCCCATAACAGCCATTTTGGTAAAAATAGGTGACCAAAAGAAGCAAAAAGAAATGCGCTAGCCCGGAGTCGAACCGGGGGCCCATGAATGGGAACCATGGATTTTACCGCTAAACTACTAGTGCTTGAATTTTCGAAAAATTTCAAAAAAATTAGGCCATACAGCGTTTGGTATTGGGCCTCAAGGAGATCACGTGATCCTGGTTCGGGACACACAAACGCGATTCGAGCACGATAAAGACTGGAAGTTGAAGCCAATTTGGAGTTTTGCAAGTGGCAAATAGAACGATTAGATACAGAATTGATCGAGATACACATAGCCCACCCAACCTAAACACCATGTCAGTAGTGAAATTCAGAGCCGGTAAAGTCGAGTACGATGTATCAACACAAACCGCCACGCCACTCCCAGCTCAAGGTGTGATCACAATCAAGCCATCCGACGAGGAGGAATCCTTCTTCGCTTTCGAGTGGAAGCCTAAAGATAACACCGTGAATATGGAGAGTGATGAGCTTTTGATCATTCCAGGAGACGCTACTTGGACACATGTGGAAGAGTGCAAATCTGGAAGAGTATACGCACTAGAATTTCTGTCGTCAGGTGCAAGACACCTCTTTTGGATGCAGGAGACAAACGAGAACGAGGACGATCCTAGCCAATTGAGCAAGAAAGACATCGAGACCAGCGAGAAACTACAAAGTCTATTTGCAGAAGACGAAGAGCAGGAGGCTGAAGAGGAGTCGAAAGACGTTGAGGTGGCGGATGCCGTCCCAGAGGAGAAGCCAAAGGCTGTCCTGTAAGTATCACGATTGTATAAGACTCAATTGATGTCTGGTCTTCTATGATCTCTAGTATTAACACACCACACAAGTCCAATCTACAGTCTCAATGACCTGACGGAGTGTATTGACTTCGAAGAGTTGGTCGAGAAGGCCGATCAGGACACACTGGACAAGCTCTACTAGTTCGTACCAGGGTCGTTGGAGAAGACCAAGGAAAATCTGCTGAATGTTCTTCACAGTGGGTACTTCAAGAAGGGAGCTCAGAATCTAAGTGAAGTGCTTACTGAAGGAGGTAGCTTCATCGTTTCGAAATCATTGGGCATCGAGTACGAAGGCGAAGGTATCAGACCGTATCTCGAGTCCACGAAGAAGCAAGCCAAGAAGGAAAGTGGAAAGGAGGACAAAATGTGAAGCTATATAGTGTGTGTATGATGTGTTAGCATTGGATCATTGCATACAAAGTAGATTTGAGATCGTGTTCCTCTGGTCATGTCCGTCGTAGTATTGTTGATAGGTAGCAGTAAACAATACCACAACGTCACCTGGATAACACCCACTGTCACAGTAATAAATTGCAATTTCCCTATGATACACCACAGAGTCGATTCAGATAGAGATAGTTCGTTCAGACACACCTAAATGTGACTTGTAATAATCGATCGAGTAGCCGCCGAGAAAGTGACGCGACTTTTGTCGGGAACGCCTACCTTATACCCGGGGCCCGGAACTCCGTAAGTGTATGTATCTATCGTCGTGGTGTATAGAAAGGTAATGGTATCTAGGTAATATCCGTTGGACGACTCTTTTCTCCCACATTGGACGTCGGATTCGGTGTCTGGTGTACTGGTGTACACCCACCATTCCTGACATCTCCCCCCCCTAAAAGCGGTCTGTAAAGAAGTAGCGTAAAGGAGCTCGGCTCGTAGAGGGAGCGACGGTGGAGATAGTAGTGGCTAAGAGACCTGAGGGACGAGGGGCATCAACGAAGGGGAAAAAAACCCAAGAAATCAGTCCAAATCGAACCATAGAATGTGAAACAAGACAAAGCACCAGTAAAAAACCTCGTGGGACCACCATACCTGCGCTGTTCGTATCATTCACAGTCTCAACCACTCGAAAAGAGTTGCATGCAGGGAAACGTGGATGATGAACGGCAGACGTAACGGAGGTTCCAGAATGAGGGAAAAAAGGTTACCAAGCCTGATCACCCAATTACCATCGATAAAAGCAGAAGTAGAAGAAAAAAAAAACAACAAAACGGAGAACAAAGCATGTAGCAAAGCAAATGTGATAGCATGGAAAGTAGAGTCAGCAACTCTGATCATGATCACTTGGTACCATATGTAGGATCAAACAGATAATCCTGATGAATACAGAAGATAGAATCAATGCGATTCTGAAGTAGTTGTAAGCTGAGATTCAGCTAAAAGGAGACTCTCACCAACCTGGTCGTAGATTGGCTCAGAACTGACAGATGTCTTGTGTACATCATGATGATTCGTAATAGCAGTGCGTTTCTGAACTCTGCCATCAACAGACTTGACAATGCGTAGAGCTGAACCATAGATCGACTCAGTAAAGAGAGTCTTGTACGTTGCACTGGTCACACTCTTCGTGTGAAGATCAGCAGGATTCAACTTGCCTAATTTAACATGAGACAATGTGGCACCGTAACGGTACATCACCATGCGGATGTAGGTCATTCTCCCGTATATATCGGAATTGAACTGCCGACTTCTGGAGTTGGATTTGATAGCATTGATCAGTGGGAGATTGTCGGTGAAGATCTCCACCTTCGGTGACATACCCAGCTTATGAAGTATCAAGGCGGCTTGATCAAGCAACAACTGAATTCCATCAGCTAAAGCCGTGATTTCAACTCCAAATGTAGAGTTCGTTTGGCTGGCTTGCCGGATTGTGCGCCATCCAATCAGTGCATCATTGAGAAACAGAAGTACTCCTGTATAACTCGCTGAAGTTTTTGTATGAGAGGCGTCCGTATAAAGGGTAAGCACTGGTCGGACCTCTGAAGTTGTGGCAGGAGATGTCTGCACTGGGTAGCACAAATGTGTGTCCCGTGTTGTGTACAAGTATCTGCACAAGTAGATCAAAGACTGCTTTGCCAAACGATTCGGAACTGTGTTATATCGGCTCAAGACTGTGCAAGCAAATTGGATATCTGGGCGTGTACGTTGCGTGATGTACATCACACTGCCAACAAGCTTTTGATATTCGACTGTGTTCATACTGTCCACAGCGGCCACAAACTTGGTATCCTTGAACAAAGCCGGTGCAATGAGCTCGTCAGTTATTTCATGAATATCATCGAACGGCGGGCGAGCGATTATGTCAAAACTGGCACAATATGGCACATCAGCTCCAAGTAAAATTTGTTCTCGTATCAAGTCTGGGAGTGTCTCAAAGAACTTGCTCAAATAAGTAGAACAGGAAATGTCTGTGGATGTAGCTGGGTACAAGAGATCGTAACCAATGTAGTAGTCGGGGTTCTTTTGTAACTCGGCAATGGAGAACGCTGATCTCAGATAATCTTCGAGCTCACCCATCTTCCCACGGACACTTAGTGTCACCACATCATCGACATGGTTCAGTACAATGTGAGACTCGTTGACAAAGCAGCATGGTTCTATCATGTTAAGGGTCACAAATTGGTCAAAAAAGTCGTATCTCTGCTCAGCCTCGACAATAGATGCCTTCACGTACTCTGGTAGCTGAACATCCTCAACAAACTGATTGGCAAACTCAGATGGCTTCACGTCATCCAGTGTAGAGAAATCCTTGAATTGCTCACGGTAATGAAGGTAAAAGGCCATCGGACTCGAATTCAGTCCATAGACGGCACGGTGTACCTGTAGATGTCTATGACCATTGTAGTACCAAAGAAGTGAATCAGGGACCTTAACGTAGTGAATCACGTCTGGGTCGGTGATGCTAAGGTTAGCATGCAAAAAAGCAGATTCAATGTCCATACCGCCCAACTCATATAGATGACGGTAACAAGACAGTGCCATTAACAACTTCAAACAGAGGTCATCAACAACTGGAGCGGACTCTGAGCTCTCCACAAACCCGCGGTGAATAGTAGATGAGTTGATGGTGATACAACGGGACTTCTTGGTCTCATCTGTGGGTTTGACTGAAAACAGCCAGAACTGAAGTAGTAGCTTCAACGTCTTGCCAGCAGCTTTAGCAGCAGCCAGATCAAGTGGAGTGTATACCTCGTATCTGTCAAACTTCTGAAGTTCTTTCATGACACTCTGCCGCCACTTGACGTCCTTCATAGCACTTCTCAAATTAGTTGGTGGAGGACGGGTTTGATCTGAAAGGTCACTGATTCGTGCACCTGAAGACATTCTCACGGCATAAAGAGTGCTCACTGGAGACAATGACTTCTTCAAGGACGTAGCGGTTCTGGTGGAAAGCCCACTCTGAGGTATCAGTGTCTCCCAGTCCAAATATTGAACCGAAGGGTGATCCCGATGTAGAGCTTGTAGAACATGGAATGAGTGCAGAAGCCGCCACTGCTTGCTTGAGACGTGGTGTACTCTGCCAGCGGTGTCCAAGAAAACGTATTTCTGAGAACTGGTCACAGTTAAGTACATTGCTGTGACAGACGTACGCTTACCAAGGTGATCAAGGATCAACAGCTCACAGTCTTGTAGCAAAAATGGCATCGCCTTGGGTGGATTCCACGCTGCCGGACCATGGTAGAGTTCAGCTGGAGTGGCAAACCCTGGCAATGATGAATGCGGTACTGAGTTGTAAACCGTTACTGCATGTTGAAAGGTTTCCAGCAAGTACTCCATGATAGTCATAATCGGGAGATGAGCCACGAGACAGCTGTGAAGAATACGGAGCGTTCCAATGGTTCGCTCAGCAATAGGGTTCTTTTGCTTGAGAGATGTCGGTGCCACGGCAAAGGTGATATGTTCCAGCTCATAGTTGTGTACTCTCGAGAATTCTGAACCTTGGTCAATAGTTATCTTCTTGACTCTGCCATGCAAGCTTTCCACCTGTTTCACATGGTAGTGCACAATCCCTGCTATCTCAGATTTCGACTTAGCCACGTAGTGAGTCAAAAAACGGCTCGCCTCATCCACAATTATCACCAAGTATATCGGCACTGTTATGGTAGCTGATTCTGAGTCAGCTTTGGAGGCATCTAGACGGGTCAGTGACTTCGTAGATGGCTGTGTGGTCACTGTCCGAATAGCAGATGGCGGTACATGGACAGGTCCCAAGGTATCAATGTGTAAACGATCACCTGGACTGATGACTGGAGCAGTACCCGAGTTTCCTGCTGACTTGAATGACTGAAGTTTGCCTTTCAACTTGGCACACGTACCACAAGCCTTGATGAGTCTCTTGTCCTGTGCTGTAAGTGGGACCTTCCACTGGCGTAGCTTGGATATGCTTATGTGACCAAAGACTTGGTGTAGCAACAGTGCACTCGACGTACCAAACTATATTGGATTTGTCGATTGAAGTTCAGAGACATTCACCTTGGTCTTCATAAGTGGGAAAGTATCAGTCTCTTTGGTATATATCGCAGCCAGACGTTGGACTGCAGGATCAGTGGCCAACACGGAGTTCAAGTACTCAGACTCCTCGAATTCAGTAGACGGAGTAGGGACTTTGAGAGACTCACCAATCGACAAAAAGCTGGAGTCTTCAAGTAGCATCTCGGACAGAGACTTCTTGGTGGCAAAGATACCGTACGTAGTCGAAATGACAGTATACCCCAAGTTTAAGAGCTATTCCGTCGATAGGAAGACAGTCTGGGCATCTGATCCATTTGCTTCAGGGAGAACATAGGTGAAGAGTCGGTGTCCCAGTACTTCTATCCAGCCTGTACCTTCTGTGACGATCTGTGAGCCATCTGCAAGTTGAAGATGCCTCTTCACTGGTTGAAAATCTGACACCAGTGCCTTGGAAGTAGTAACAGAAACTGAAGCACCTGAGTCAATCACAGCAATGGCGGATGTTCCTGAAATGGGATAAACATGATAGTTGCCTTCATTACTGTAGAAAGCGGATGCCTCCCCTGGTGTCGCAGCGACCCAGTGTGTTGCGAATAGAGTGGGCAACAAAGAAGGCGTGTAGACTGATGCGGTAGAGGTAGTAGTAGCAGTCGATCCACTGGCGATAGCAGTAGCAGCGGAACTGGTAGTGATCAAGGAGAGAGTGGATGGATTCTTTTTTTTGTAGTTTTCTTGATTTTCATGTTTTTTTGTCTTTTTCTAGTTTTCATGTTTGGTTGAGCTAATGTACACGGTAGATTCAGAGGATAACTCAGGGCCTGGGTTGGGCTGAATTCTCGTCTTTCACCGACTGCTGTTGATGTCTCTTTGCATCCTGACTTGTCCCACGTGGCGTTGGCAGGTTGTTAGGATAAGATGGGCCAAAACCGCCTCTACCACGTGCAGCTCTGCCAGTTCCTCTGCCTCTTCCTGATCCTCTCCAGTAGTTACCTCTTGTGTTCCCATTGTTGTAGCTTCCATTGTAACCTCCGCTGTAGCCACTCTGTGCGTTGTAGTTGTATGCACTTGAAACACCTTGATCTGAGTGGTACTGTCCTCCACTGTGACCATTGCTGCTACCACTGGTGTTGTTGTCGCCACTGCCTGAAGTCTGCCCCGTAGTCTGATGGTCCACATACTTCAATGGTTGCTGCTGGTGTTCAGGATAGATGGACTCAATAGACAGAAGGGTCTTCGGAGTCGGAGCTGGAAAGATACTCCCTTTGATAGCACCATTGGCAGCATAGACATTCGGCACAGTACTCATTTCTGAGTTGATTGCACTGGAGATGTTTGCCGCTCTGATCAACTCTTTCACTGTAAGTGGCTCGAATTTTTTCGATTTCAAGTGAGTCATCACTGAATGTACTATCTGGGTCTTTTCCTGTGGACTGATAGATAGTCCAGCCAAATAGTAATCAAATATGACAAGCGATTCTTTGGCTTGTGCGAACAAAGCGAAACCATTCTTGTTTCCAGTATAGTCAGCAATGATAATATTTGCCTTAGACTCGAGCCTCTCGTACAGCTATGTTTGCTGTTGAACCGTCAGAGTGCGATCTTTGGCTTGACCCAGTAATTCAGAGTAACCATCATACAATGCCTCCATTAACGACAACCATGTCGGTGCCTCTGCATCCCTACTTTGGAATGTTCGACATGACTTGATGTAGTTTAGTAGTGAGGAGACGTTGGTTCTGGTGGATTCTGGTAGCCATAACATGAGAAAGGTACTTCTGTCTGAGTTTGGCGTTCTGATATTGATAGCGGTTTCCATATTTGCGAACTCGGTCTTCGATAGGTCTGAGATTTCGGCAGTTGAGAGAATAATATCTTTGAGACCCCCCTGCTTAACCAAGGCGTGGCAGAGTAGTGTTTCAATACACTTGGCATGGGTTGATGCTGCTTTGCGTATGTCCTCACCGATCTTATCAAGCAGTGCGATAATTCTGTCCGAGTCGACCATGAACAATTCAACACGGTTTCTCAGAGTTTCATGTTGTTGGTAGAGTTCATACAACTTAGTACCTTCCACCGGAGTCAGGGCACCAGGTCTTTCGCCTGTGGAAATCCACTCTTTGAAAGTACGACGTGTATGCATGTTCTCTTTAAAAGATTCAACAGCCGTGGTAATCAACTCTGTAGTGGTCAACCCAGTTGTCGCCTTTTTGTTGGAGTTCGCTTGTTTCAAACGTGCTTCAGTGCGCTGCTTGATAGCCTTTGAGACTTCTTCAAAGATCTGTGATGGAAGCACTTTGTTGAAATCTTCAATAACGAAAGGTGGTAAGTCCACTCCTGGCACAGTGTCCCTCAGCTCGGAGGTATACTTGTGGACATCATCAGCCAAGTTGCCCACTTTTGAAACAAGGTCTTGCACAATTCTGTTGTTCACTGCTTCACGTGTGTGAGCTTCAGCACGCTCAGTGCCGTGAGCTCCATTACCTTGAGCACTGCTATCGTTACCAGTAGGTTGCTCAGGTGGAGGCATCTCGTTGTTCTCTTGTTCAGTTCTGTTGTTGCCTGATGTGTTCGTTCGTTCTTCCGTGTCTCTTCCGTTCCTGAGTTGCATGTGGAACGTAATGGCAAAAGCAAAACTGACCTTCTAATCTGTCGGGAACGCCTACCTTATACCCGGGGCCCGGAACTCCGTAAGTGTATGTATCTATCGTCGTGGTGTATAGAAAGGTAATGGTATCTAGGTAATATCCGTTGGACGACTCTTTTCTCCCACATTGGACGTCGGATTCGGTGTCTGGTGTACTGGTGTACACCCACCATTCCTGACAACTTTGGACCTTTGGACCTTCCCATAGCCAGTGAAAAACCAAAACAAAAACAACAAGGACAGAAGTGGAGAACCAGAACTGAAATACACGCACTACTAACGATTTACGTGTAACCACATCTACCCATATAAAACTATTCGATTAACCGAGTAAGTACAAACAGAAACAGGTCATTCGTTGGCCGCTAGTCGTGGAGGTTCTCCGGGATCGGTGTGGAGGGCGACAAATACGCCCACATTCTCGACAAAGCAGCCAACGATGACCCGCAATGGAAGAAGGGCGCCATACTGACCACACCCCATTGGCGCTACAGTTATCGATCCAGCAATATGGCACCACAGGATAATAACCTGAAGTCCCAGCTGTCGGATATCCAGAGGCGACTCTCTGAGTCCACCTTCAGTACACCGAAGCGTGCCCATGCTTCACGGAAGGACACCGACTCGTCGCCTAACCAAGCAACAACTCGAACACCTACACAAACCGACCAGTCATTGAACACTCCTAGGGAGAGAAAACCATTCGGATCTCTCATGTCCCGGAGGGAGAAGCGTGTCTCCCTTCCTGCGCTCGATGGTGGCCATGTTCTCGGATCCGCATCTAAGGGTACAGGCAAGGACATGGACTTTGTTGTTGGCCTCAGTGAGAACCTGCTTCAAGAGTGCAGAAGACTCCAGGCAGAGAACCAGCAGAAGAGCTCGAGACTGAAGACACTGGAGGAGGAGTTCACACAACTTTAGAACCTCAACACCGGCTTGATGGCCAAGCTCAACGGCAACTTGCAATCCGAGGAACAGTTCAGAGACTCTAACTGGGAACTGGAGATGAAGGTCCAACAACTGACTCAGGAACTGAACGTCGTAAACGAGACATACCGCAAGACACAGGCTGAACTTCTCAAGCAGATGGAGGAAGCACATGAACTGAGAACAGAACTAGAAGAGGTATCCATGAATAAGGCCTCTCTTGAACTGGACCTGTCTACCAACAAATCATCCTCTGTTAACGAGATCCAAGACCTCAAGGAACACGTTGATGAGTTGAATGACGAGAACACTAGACTCAACGATGAGATTGATGAGCTCAGACATCAGTTGGAGATCACCAAGCAAGAACCACCATCCCTCGAAATGAAACAGATACCTGTTCTTCAGCCAATTGACAGCTCCGACGAGGACACAGAGCTTTTGGATCCACCAATGTCACCTGTGAAAACTGTTCCTATTGGCAGTGAAGCCCTTCAAACTGAGACACTGAAGTCATCGCTGCAAAGTGCCCATCAGACCATCGCCAAGTTGAGATCACAGATTCTCAAGATGCGTCAAGGTGAACTCTCCTCGAAACACAGCCATAGTGTGTTGCAAGCACAGTCCAAGAAGAGTCAGAGCCCACTTGTGAAGAAGAAAGGTATTCCAGACGCATTTGCCAAGAACATTCATATCATGGGTAACAGCAACAGAGGCTCCACAGTGATCTACGACGACACTGTGGGATCCTCCGATGAAGATGATGACGAGTGGGAGAAGTATGAGGCTAACGAGTCCAGTTCATTCATGATATCATCTCCAAGTAAGGGTGAGTCTCGTCCACGCTCGATATACTCCACCGTGTCAAGAGACCTGCTTTAGGACTCCGACTCAGATTCTGCAGATGACGTCAACTACCCAGCTCCTCTCTCTAGTGAATTGAAGTTGATCTCCGAGGATGATGCTTATCGCTTTGCCGAGCAGAACGATCTAGTGCTCGTTCCAAAGGCCGTTTACGAGAAGCACATGCCTCTTGACTCTGGAGATGTTTCTTCTACTTTGGAGAAGTCAGCACAGTTTGGTATCATCGCTATGCCAAATGAGGATTCCAGCTAGAAGCTGCCAACCGATGAAGATCTCAAGTCTATTGCTGCAGCTAAGGGCTTGGAATTGATTGCACTTGACGAGAAATCTCAGCTTTTGAAAACGATCTCCTCCAAGGAGACACAGATCACAACCTTGACTCAGGATCTTAACCAGAGAGCGATTGCTGAATCCACCTATCAGAAAGAACTTCAGGAGTTCAAGGAGAAGCTTCAAGCTGCAGTCTCAGATGTACAGAATAAGGAATCTACTATCCAATCACTTGAGCAACAACTTGCCAGTCCCTCTATTGAATTCCTCACCTCTGCTGCCAACGCAAATGATCTCACTTTAGTATCCACCGAGATGCATATATCCATATAGAATGAACTGGAGAACCTCAAGAAGAAGTTGGAGGTTCCACCGGTCGACTTTTTGCATGTATTGGCTGCTAAGAAGTCCATGGTTCTTTTGACCTCTGACGAACATTCATCTCTGTCCGCCATCACTGCTAATCTACGTGATGCCAATACCCAATTGGAGTCCCAGAAGGCTGATTTATCGTCGAAGATCCACGATCTTGAGAAGAACCTTGCCGAACAGATCTCCTCGAATCATCAACTTGAAAAGAAGCTATCCCAACTCGAGAGTGAGGTTGAGTCTCATGTTCACGAGAAGTCGACATTGAAGTCGAAGCTCACTGACCACGAGCGTTCTCTAGATGAGCATCTTGCAACGAAGTCTGAACTATCATCGAAGATTGCTTCACTCGGGCAGTTGATTGACGTCTTGAGAGGTGATAAGGACTCGCTCTCCACCACAAACTCTACCTTGTCCAAGCAGATTACCGAATCTTAGGACGAGAAGAAGCTGCTTACCCAGAAATTGAATGACTTGGAGTCTGAAATCAACGAACTCAAGTCTACGGTGGCTCATCTCAACACTGTGAATAAAGAGTTGATATCATCTGTTGATTCCAAAGAACAGAAAATCGAGTCACTTGAAACCCAGCTGAAGGAGTCTTTTGAGAACTTGAAAGCTCTTGAGGCGGAGAAGCTTGATCTGGAGAGTAAGTTGAGTTTGGCATTGCTTGACCTTGAGAGAACAGTCAATGACTCCAAGGAAGAGCTGGCTACCAAGGATACTGCTATTACAGCACTCAAATCCAAACTCTCTGACACTATTGAAGCTAAGAAGCAAGATTGTGATCGTATCATTGCCCTTGAAGGTGAAATCTCGAGCTACAAGGATCGGGTCGGACAGTTGGAAGACGATGTTGCTGAACACTCTCTTCGTCATACCGAGGTGACCGCCAGCTTGGGAACCTTACAAGCAGCTCACGACAAACTCACTCAAAGAGAAGCCGATCTGCTCAACCAGGTGAAGTCTTTGAACGACCAGATGGAGACATCTCAGGTTGAACACAAGGAGGTTGTTAACAGTCTCCGCTCTACACATTCCACTGCCATCGAAGAGCTTGAGAAGAAGATATCCAGTCCATCAGTTGAGTATATCAAGGAGAAGGCTTTGCTTCTTGGTCTCACAGCCCTCGAGAAGACAGTCTATGAGAGGGAAATTTTCGAGCTCGAGAGTTCATTGAAGGATCTTGAAGAAAAGCTCACTGAGAAGGAGAAGGAGGTTGAATCACCATCTGTCTCTTACATCCAGTCAAAGGCGGTGTCTCTTGGTTACGTTGCACTGGAGTCTGCTGCTTACGAGCGTGAGATCAGTGAGCTGAAATCTACCGTTGAGGACTTGCAGAGACAGTTGAAGGATGCCGAGGAAGCACACATCGAGAAAAAAGCCATCTCTGACAAACTCATCCAGGACTTCAAGTCCAAGGTTTCTCAGCTGAGAGCTGATCTGGATACACTCAATTCTACGCTTATCACAACTCAAGCTGAACTGACAGCCGAGAAGAAACAGACCCAGGACTTACAGAAACAGCTGTCAGAACCTACGAAGAACTACTTGATGACACACTCTGTTGCCAATGGCTTTGCATTGATACCAAAGGCTGAACATGTGATTCTGCTTGAAAAGTCCAGTAAGTCTATTGATGACTTGGCCGAGGAAGCTGGCGCGATTGTGTTGGCTCGTGATGAGCACATGTCTTTGACTGAACAGGCTCAAAACCCATCTCTGGAAGCTATTACCGCTAAAGCATCTGAGAAGGGATATGTTGTTGTCAAGGAGGATGAGATCAACTCTCTGAGATCTTATGCATCCAAGACAGTTGAGGATTTGGCTCTCGAGAAAGAGTCAGTTGTCGTTCTTCAGAAGGAGTTTAATTACTTGCAAAGACGAATTGCTGATCCATCATTGGAAGAGATCACCCACTCTTGTCAAACTATGGGTCTCGTTGCCATCGCCGAGGATGACTATAAATCAATGAAGAGCATTGTTGAGGAGCCAACTCTGGACTTTATCTCTGAGAAGTCTGCAGCTCTTGGCTATGTTGCCGTTGAATCAACCAAGCTTGATGAGTTGAAGTCCCAAGCATCACAGCTGATTGAGCAGGTGGATGCGAATAAGTCATTGACCCAGACCGTGGAATCTTTGAAGGATGAGATCACGCAGAAGGACACTTACATTGGTGAACTCACAGCATCTCTGAACCAGAAAGAGAAGGACCTAAAGAAGGAGCCAGTTCTCTCCAAGTCTTCACTTCTGAAGCAGGCGACTGCTCTTGGATTGGTTGCTATCTCGTCCACAGACCACAAGTCTCTTGAGAATCCATCACTCTCGGCGTTGTCCAAGCACGCCGAATCTCACGACCATGTCCTGATCCCAATCACCAGTCATAAAGAGCTCACTGAGAGGGCTTCTAAGACACTTGATGATCTTGCAGCTGAGGCTAAGAAGGTGGTTCTATCACTTGATGAGCACAAGCGCCTGGTATCTCCTTCACGCGAGACATTGACTAAGCATGCAACAGCAATGGATCTCTGTATGGTACAAAAGTCTGAGTTGTCGACCCTTGAAGGGAAGGCCTCCCGCACTGTTCACGATCTCGCTGCCGAGTCCAACATGGTGGTGCTTGATATGTCAGAACATCAATCACTGATTGAGCCAACAGAGTCAAAGCTTGCTGAACACGCCAGCCGCTACAAGTCGTTGCTGATAACTTCAAATGAATACGAGAAGTTGAAGCAGCGCGCAAGCAAGACTGTTCAAGAACTTGCTGCTGATGCCGAACTTGTACTATTAACCTCGGATGAGCATACCGCACTGGCCCATCCAACGAGGGAAAGACTTGACGAGATGTGCCATGAACACCAGCTGGTTGCCATTGATGCCTCTGAGTTGCAGTCGTTGAAGGCAAACATCTCTTCCCCATCACTTGACTTCTTGCGTACCAAGGCTACTGATATTGGCATGGTTTTGGTTGAGCAGAAAACATACAATGAACTGGTTACGCTCTCCGAGAAGACAGTGGAGGATCTTGCCATTGAGAATGGTTTTGTTCTTATGACCCCGGAGAAGGAGAAAGAACTTCTTCACCCAAGTATCGAGAAGCTTGAGTCACAGGCGAAGGAGCTCGGCCACACTGTCGTTTCCAAAGACATGTTCTCGAAGCTCAGTGATATCAACGAAGCTCCTCTGGAAGCTCTTCTTCCACGTGTCGGTGCTCTGGGTCATGTGGTTATCACTGAAGATGATCACAAGGAACTTCTTGAACCTTCGCTAACGGCAGTTGAGACCCATGCCAAACGTCTTGGTTACACTGCTGTTACAAACGAGGAGTACGCCAAACTTAGAGATCCTGAAGTGCTAACCATCGACGAGATTTCTGCTCGTATATCTGATCTTGGATACGTGGCTATCAAGGAGTCAGATCATTCCCAGCTTTTGAAACCTTCTGTGGAGGTATTGAGAGAGCATGCAGGAAAGATGGACCATGTTTTGCTGCCTGTGACCGACCATGAAAAGCTGAGAGATGTTCAGAAGCTTGAGATTACAGATATCTCTGGCCGCATTGACGAACTTGGATATGTGGCCGTCAGCAAGGATGATCACCAGGTATTGACCAACCCACCACTCGAGAACTTACAGAAGACTGCTAGTCGTCTTGGTCATCGTGTTTTACCGGATGCAGAGTACTACAAACTGAAAGACGTTGACACTTTATCCTTGGATGAACTGGTACCACGTCTCAAGTCACTTGGATACACTGCTGTGTCTCTTGAGGAATTCTCTAAGCTCATCAATCCTTCCATCGAGCGTCTACAAGAGTTGGCAAGGACTCATGATCACGAGGTTTTGTCATCGTCTGAGAAGGCACAGCTGAAGAAGATTGACGACCTTTCTATGGACGACTTGACCGAGAAGATAACCTCACTTGGCTATGTTACATTGAAGGCTGATGAGCACACCGCTTTGAAGAGTCCAACCACCGAATAGCTGGCTGAACGTGCAAAGGAGCTGGACCATGCTATCATTCCTACAGCAGAGCTTGCTAAGATGGTCAAGCTTAGTGAACTCTCAGTGGAGAGCATGACAGATCGTCTTGATGAACTTGAGCATGTCGCTCTTACCAAGGAGAACCACAAAGAGCTCGTGGAGCCTTCTGTTGAGCGTGTGAAAGAGCTAGCTGGTAAGTTTGGTCATGTTACTTTACCACGTGATGAGTTTGCATCTTATGTTAAGCTCTTAGATCTCAGTATTGAACAGTTGGGTGAGCACGTTGAGTCAAGAGATCACACGATCATTACCAAGTCCGATCACTCCGCACTCTTGACACCAACACTTGATGTTGTTATGGAGAATGCTTCCAAGCTTGATCATATTGTTGTGGCTTCAGGTACATACTCCAAGTTGAGAGATGTTACCTCACTGGAGCTTGTGGAATTGCAACCACGCTTAGAGGAACTTGGAATGGTCGCACTCGAAAAGTCTGCTTATGAACAGCTCTTAAATCCAAGTGAAGAGCATGTGAAGTCTGTTGCTGGCAAGCTTGGTCTAACTCTTGTGCCTGTGGAGCAGTTTGAAAAGTTGAGAGACATCGACACACTCGATGTTGACAGTTTGGCACCACGCTTGAGCGGTCTTGGATACACTGCCGTTACTGATACCGAGCTGAAATCTCTTCGTGAGCCATCTGTCGATGCGGTCAGAGATATGGCGAAGAATCTCGGATATGAGACTGTGTCAGTTATGGACCACCCTTACCTCAATGATTTGCGTATGGTCACTGTTGAGCAACTGACTGATAGGCTCAACGAACTCGGTTATGTCGCAATCTTGAAGACCGACTTGGAATCCAAGGAGAAGTTACAGGAGTTCGCTGAACTACAAGGGCTTGTTGTCATTTCCAGAGACGACTTCTCCAAGCTTAAGAATCTCGATGTTTTGGATATCGAAGCTTTTATCCCTCGCTTGATAGCTCTCGGATACGTTGCAGTTGACAAAGAGAAGTACGATGCATTGGTCAGCCCACCAATTGAGAGTTTACGTTCCACTGCAGAAGCTTCTGGACACATCTTGATCTCCAAGGACGATCATGAGAAACTCAGAGATCTCTCCACCCTGACTGTTGATGACATTCGGGACCTTTCTATGCAATTGAACCATGTTGTCGTTCCAGCTGCTGAGTTGGAGGAGCTCAAGGCTGAACAGACAAGAGACCACGTTATCAATATGTGTTTAAAACACGATCTTCAACCAGTGGAGAAGGAAGTGTACGAAAAGATTCAGACGAGTGAGTACGTTACGAGACGTGCAGCTGAACTGGATCTGGTGACTGTTCCTCGCTTGGACTTTGACTTGATGAAGGCCAAGGCTGAAGACCCAGACATGGCGACTGTGGAGGCACATGCTAGCAAGCTGGGCTATGTGCTCATGGGCAAAAAGGAGTACGAGTCATTGCAAAAAGTGAGCAAGAAGGACTTGGAGGCCAAGGCGCTCTCCATCGACCATGTGATCTTGTCGAAGATTGACTACGATGAGCTGAAATCTTCAGCAGAACAAGCCGTGTCCACCAAGGACACTGATACTGTTCCTTCAACACCAACCACCAAGTTTGCTGCTACCAAGGACTACTTTGAGTCGGTTGCGAAGAGTTCAGAGAAGGACAGCAAGAAGGCTAAAGTGTTTGAATCTGCCAAATCACTTGGATTTGTTCCTGTTGCTGCTGACGAGTATAAGCACTTACTGGAACACCAGAAGGAACACGTCATCACAAAATCCGACGTGTACCAGAAGGCCAAGGAGTTTGGACTCACTGTGATCCCACAGGACGAATACAAGACTCTCTTGAGATCCAGACAGAGAGACAGTTTGACATTGGAGGATATCAAGATCTACGCACAGACCTTCGGTATGAAGTTGGTGGAACCTGGTCAGTCTGTAGTGGAGACAGAATCATCCAACGAAGCAGATGCCCGTCAGATGACTATGCACGACCTCCAGTCTTCTCTAACCCTGTCCTCTGCCATTGACGAGAGTGAATTCACAGATGCACTGTCACGCCAGCCATCTAACGCATCTACTATTCATGGCGAAGATGGAGCTGTAAGGGTCGGTGGACCAACTTTGGATGAGATCAGACTTCAAGCATCGGTTTACGGTTATGAGCTTGTCCGCCACGGCGAGACCGGCAAGCGTTATACTCTTGTTCACCCACCTTTGGAGAACGAGGGTCTGACTGACGATGAAGGTGATGTGACGGAGGACGAGAGAGAGTTGACGATCATTGAAGATTCACAACCACCATCACGCGAGACACTTTCTGCACAAGCTACTGAGATAGGTCTTATTGTCATTGATCAAGCTGAATATGACCGCTTAAATGCTACTGAGATTGACAAAGCTCAACTGCAAGAGAGAGCTACGCATCTTGGCTTGCGTGTGATCAGTGAGGATGAGTTTACCTCGCTCACAGACCCTCATGAAGAGAGATTGAAGGAGCTTTCGGAGAGACACGGTCTTGTTGTTCTATCAGAAGGTGACGTGGAGAGTATGAAGAAGGCAGTGAAACCGGAAAAGGTTTTGACTAGAGAGAACATTGATGAAGTTGGAAATCAACTCGGTTTGAAGGTCATTCCACAAGAGGAGTACACCTCTATTGTTTCCCAAGTTGAGGCACTTTCTACAGTAAGTGGACTTAGAGGCGCTGCTACAAAACTTGGATTGGAACTCATTACTCAGCAGGAGTTAGATCAGCTTAAGGGGGAAAGCGCTGTCGTGAATGACCCAACACATGCCAAATCTGTTGTGGAGTCTGCTGGACTTGTTACCATCCCTGAGGCTGATTACGAGAAGCTCATTATCAACAGCCGTGAGATCTCCAAGGATGATCTTGTGGCTAAGGTTGGTGCAATGGGATTGGTTGCTGTTCCGGTTCACGAGCACGCAACGTTATTGGAGAAGTCGAAAGAGCTCACACCATCTGAGCTCGCCGAACAAGCTCGTGTATTGGGCATGGTGTCTATCCCAGTGGAAGAGCATTCCCAGCTTATTGAGAAGTCCAAGGCGTTGAGCAGAGAGGAGTTGGTTCGCCAGATCGAGGAACTTGGTCTCGTGACGATCGATCCTCGTGAGTTGCAAGAACTTAGAGATGCTAAGGAGGAATCTTCTGCTATCCCAGTTCCTGTTCCAATGCCTGTTGTTGGTACACGCTCAGCTGCATCTCAACCATCTCTCACTAGAGACGAAATTTTGGAGAAGTGCACAGAGTATGACCTTGTTGCCGTTCCACTCACCGAGTACGAGTCACTGAAGGGACGTACCAGATCTGACTCACTCTTGTCAAAGTCTGAAGTTGTGGAGAGAGCTATGGGTTACGGACTAGTCACCGTTTCCAAGGAGGAGTTGGCGGAATTGAGATCAAAGGCACAGGCTAACCGTGAGTTGGAGGCGGAGGAGGAGAACGACACTCGTGTGGAGTTGACCCCGCAGACGGTTGAGAATTGGGCGAGAACACACGACCTGCTGTTGATTCCTGAGAACGCCTTTGTTGCCACCAACGTTTCCCGTGTTCCAGACCCAGATAACGTTGTTGTGTTGCCTGTGACTTACTACAACAAGCTGACCAAGTCGGAGACATTCAACCTGGACAAGGTCACCAACGACGAGCTGATGAGACAGGCCAAGAAGAGAGGATTGCACATTGGAGCTTCAGCTCCTAGTGTGGCCGAACACCAGTCTACTCTTTCAGGTCATCTCTCGAGAGACAACACTCTTGGTTCATTGGCTACTTCGAACTCACGCAGAAACATTGCCGAGTTGGCATCTGCATCTGCCGCAGCGGAGCTCGAGCAGCAGTCTCGTCGCTCCAGAAATAGCTCGAGAGGACACTCCAGGGCCAGCTCTGTTGGTGGTATGGGCCGTGACGTTTCCGTGGACGGAGGTTTGTCATTGATGACGTATGCCTCTCTGTCCGAGCCTAATATCATTCCTGCTCTCACACAGACGGTTATCGGCGAGTACTTGTACAAGTACTACCGCAGATTGGGTCCGTTGAGTTCGATTTCGGAGGCTCGTCACGAGAGATACTTCTGGATCCACCCATACACTCTGACGTTGTACTGGTCTAGCACCAACCCAGTTCTGGGAGACCCATCGTCACACAAGACTAGAGCTGCTGCTATTGTGGGAGTTGAGTCTGTGGAGGATAACAACCCACTGCCTACTGGGTTGTACCACAAGAGCATCGTGGTTCACTCGCAGACACGTTCCATCAAGTTCACATGTCCAACGCGTCAGAGACACAACATCTGGTACAACTCGTTGCGCTATCTGATCCAGCGTTCGATGGACGGGATCAGCCTGGATGAGGAGTTTGGAGGGCTGACGATCCAGAGACCAGCTTGAGTTTGTGAGTTGTTTTGTATATTATTATTGTTGAGTATATTGATTGTTGATATTTGATAATCTGTTGTAAGGAGTACATAGTATGGATGCCTTCGGCTCTTCTTCCCGGAACTCCGCGGCGGCTCCGGCCCCCACACGTTATTTGACCGGCGTCGATCGAGCTGGACTGGACAAATTGCAACCATATCGATAACAACCAACAACAGCGGACAGATGTTCTTAACGCGTCCGTTGCTCAATTCACTGAAAACAAACTCCAAGATGGTTGAATGGCTCGCAGTTGTGTACGACAAACCAGGCACCGACAGATCCGGCGTGAGAGCCCAGCATCTCGCCAACATCCCAAAGGGCGTTGAGAGCGGCGTGGTGACCAGTGCCGGTGCCCTTTTCAACGAGGTGTTGCAAGAGGGGGCCAAGCCTAACTTTGCTGGATCCATGCTCACCGTTGTTGCCGACACCAAGGAACAGGTGTTGGACTTCCTCAAGGAGGACGTCTACGCCAAGGAGGGCATCTGGGACATGGAGAACGTGCTGGTGTACCCATTGGGATTGGCCTACAGAAAGGGCAAGGACTTGTGAAGAAGTCGACTTTAATGCAAATTGTCTAATACAGGTATCCTTATCAGTTGCTGAGCTCCTCGTCTAGCTTCTTAGCAAACTCCTCTGCGTTTTTGAAGTCTCTCCAGTAGGGGAATCTGTACTTGATGTTCTCCGGCGCACACTCTGGGTAGTGTTCTCTGATGGCCTCCATGATCCCGTCGTACATGACCTTGTAACCGGAGCCTGAGAAGTGAATGCCGTCGATCAGCAAGTCCTCCCATGGGCCCTCAGTGTACTGGTCGAATCTCGTGTACAGGTCGACGAATGCCACGCCACGTTTCTGGGTGAGTTCCTTGGTGGCCTCCGAGTACTGCTTGTTGACCTCGTTGGTTCTGATGATCCCCGCAGCGACGTCCTGTGGGACCTTCTTGTGCCATTTGGTCTGGTCGTGCTTAGCTGGCCCAATCACAACCGCCTTGATGTTCTTCTCCGCAAAGAGATCCAGCATCTTGGAGACGTTCTGGAGGAATCTCTCCAATGGAACCTTCTGCGCACCACCTTGGGCAGCGTCGTTGGTACCGAAAAACAGCGTGGCAATCCTAATAGCAGAACCCTCCTCAGGTCTGTGCTCAGCTTCGAGGATCTTTGGAAGCAATTGCAATGCCCAGTCAGAGTTGTACCCGGAGAAGCCACGCTGGACCACATCAAGACGGCGCACATAGCTGTTGTGGATGGCCGGTGCCACGGTGAAGAAAGGCTCAGAGGCCAGCGGTGGTTGTTGGTCGTAGGCAAACTCGGTGATGGAGTCGCCAAAGAGAAGGAACTTGTCGAATCGTAGCGGAGACATTGGCTATATGGAAGGCGTGGAATTTGGGCGACAATAATATACGCAGTAGAAGTTACAAGGTTGTTATCTCCAGCGGCCGTTTTCTTCCCCATGATCTTCTCCGGTCGAAATCTGGCATCGCAGTATCAGCCCACCGTGGAAGAATGGTCATTACTAGAACAATGCACTACATTTCAATACTAATACAAGGTCACCCATACAAGCCTTATATTGACTCCTGCTTCTCATCAACTTTCTTTCCTCCTCTGTGGCATCGTTCGCCACTAAGCGAGTGATAGTACGTAGCAAATGCCCCACTTCAGTAACCCACAGAGATCAAGTAGTCGGCGAGCTTCTCCACAATGATGGTGGCCTCACCGGCCTGCACACCGGCTGGGTAGTGGCCAATGATGATGGCCTGCTTGGTTCTCACGGCAATGACACCTTCTTCACCTTGCTTACCGTAGATGGAACGCTCATCCGCACGGATCAAGAAGTACTTCTGGCCTTGAACGTGCAATCCCTTTGTCTGCAGACCGGTGTTGTTGTCGAATCCAGCGGCCAACTCGGCAATCTCAGGACCAGACAAAACACAGTTCTGGGTCTGGGCCCATTGCGAGTCTCCAGCACGAGAGTAGAGTGCTGCTCTGTCGATCTTACCGGTGGCGACGAGGTTGTCGGTGTATGCTTGCCAGGACATTCTTAGCTGTAGTAGGGGAAGATATGTGTGTGTGGTTTGTTTGTTTTTCTGTCTGTGGTCAGAATTCAGCAGCCAACAAGTTCCCAAACTGGTAGAAGTCTGTGGAAGTTCCAATCTTTCAACTCTTTTCCTACGAGAGAGGGAATGTTGACGTTGATGTGGCGCGCTGTTAACAAATTTATAAAGGGTCAACCCTGGCGCTGTACATCAGGACACCTACGCTAGGGCTCCACCATTATCACCATGGCAACAACATGTCTTCAAAGCTTTCTTTTTGTATACATCACTCATCGTCCTCGTCGTCATCAATCACTCTGCGCTTCTTTCTCGCCTGCACTTCCTCCTCATCAGCATACTTGGAGGCACCCTGCTCTTTCACTCTTTTCAGTCTCTCCGCTGCAAGATCGTCAGCATCGTCAGCATCATCATCATCATCGTCGTCCTCACCGTCTTCCTCACCTTCTTCTTCTTCATCATCAAGGAATCCCTCGTCATCTTCATCTTCCTCATCGTCGATGAAGCCGTCTTCATCGTCATACTCATCGCGTCCCCTGGATGAAGATGCATAACTGTCTCTGGTGCTGTATCTGTCTCTGTCTCTGTCCCTGCTTGAGGCACCAGGACCGGCAGATCCCAATCTCTCCATATCTCTCTCCATCCTTTGTTGTTCTCTTCTCTTTTCACGTAGTCTGTCTTCCTGTTCCTTTTCAAGCCTCTTGGCCTCTAATGCCGGGTCCACATCAACAACAACGGCCTGCGTAGTGGCCTTGGTTTGCTGTCTGGAACGGATAGCCGTGGTAAGTTTCTGGTGAATCTTGGAGTTGGTGGATGTTGGGACGAACTTCATCGTCTTCTTGATACTTCCATCGGTAACCAGCACAGATGAGTCCTTCTGCTACACTTTCACTCCTTCAGCAGTGACAAGGTACGAGTCAGAGATTGGCGTCTCCAACACATCGAAGAACTCATCACCAACTTTCAAAGAGAAAGATCCATCTTCCCATTCGACAATCTCTGCATTAGATTCAGCAGTAAGCGATTTGTTGGACTGTTTGGTGAATCTCCATCTGACTGTCATCTCGTCTTGCAGCTTCTTCAACTCCATCTCCTCTTTACTCAACCCAGACTTCTTCAACTGCTCGAGCTCTTTCAAGTGTTCTTTACCATCAAATCTTGTCGGGTTCACATGTAAAAACTTTGGAATCTTAGCAGTGTAAATAACACCACTCTCGTCATTGAACTTTGGAGGATGACGGATGATATCCACTTCGCCGACACGCAACTCTCTTTGTTCAGTCTCATGACCAACAAGGAAGTGATCACCATCAATGTCTTGATCCTCATCCTGGCTATTCTCATCGTCCGCGTTGTGTGTATCTTTAGGAGGTGCTCCTTCTTCCTCCTCCTCGTCATCATCATCATCATCATCACCGAACAAGCCACCCATACCATCATCTTCCTCTTCATCTCCATCATCACCACCGGACTGCTGCTCTTGTACTTCTTCCTCTGCAGTTTCTTTTACGTCCGGTGTGTCAACAACGATATCCTCTTCGTCTTCGTCATCCGCAATCACGGCTCTTTTGCGTTTCTCGTCCATTTTGTGATCTTAAGCAGGTATGATAGATCTCTGAGAGAACTTTGTTAATCAATTGTACAAAGAGCTTCCAGAATCCAGCCCATTTCAGTAAACAAGAGAGTCTCCAAGAGTCCAACACCGACCGTTCGCGATCAACGAGGAGGAGGAGAGGTCAAGAAACTAAAAAAAAACAAAAAAAAACATTGAGTTACGCAGCACTTATGAGCGACCCCCATATGTAAACACTGCCTCCATCCATCTCTTTATAAAACATCCGCTTTCCATCTACTAGCTTAACCTCGAAACCCACCAAACCGTCATGGTTTCAGTTCACTCACAGTAACTCCACAGTGCAATTTGACTATCATCTATGACCTTTCGGAAACTAGTGTCCCTTCTTAACAAGCCGAACGATCACGCATCTCAAGCGCCCATTCAGAACTCATCAGCGGCAACACCAACCAACGGCGGCTATCGAACCTGTGTTTACTACGCCAGTTGGACAGTCTACAAGAACCATCTTCCAAACTCCATCGATCTCAATCTTGTGACAAACATTTTTTTCTCCTTTTTCAATGTCTCTGACTCCGGAGATGTGGTGACGAGTGATGAATGGGCTGACTTATAGAAGGAGTACCCCGCATCCTCAGATAACACCAAACGCAAAAATGTCCATGGATTGATGGCACTTCTCTTCGATATCAAACACACACATAGACACGTGAAGACCTCCATGTCCATTGGTGGCTGGTCAAACAGAGACAGCTTCACACGCGCAATGAGAACAGGAGAAGGAATCACCAGATTGGTTAACACTGCCATCGATGCCATGATGAAATACGGGTTTGACGGGATTGATCTCGATTGGGAGTATCCACAAAGTGTACATGAGGCACAGATGTACCTTGTGTTGATTCAGAGACTCAAAGAGCGTATGTTGTCTCTTGAGTAGGGATTTGGGTTACCCAGAGATACATTCTTGTTGACGATGGCATGTCTTGCATTGGAGGAGAAGCTCTCTTATTTCCCCATTGGAGATATGGACAAGTACATCACTTTCTGGAACATGATGACTTATGACTTTGCTGGGAGAGATTGGTCTGAAAACACAGGATACCACTGTAACTTATACAAGAGATCAAGAGATGATCTTTGTGCTGATGATGCCATAAGGTACATGTGGAAAAGAGGTAAAGTGGACAGAAACAAGTTGATCTTGGGCATGGCGATGTATGGAAGAGCATTCGCAGGTACACTTGGATATGGTCATTAGTTTGACAAGAATGGCCCAATTACACTTGCAGAGGAACCCAATGGTGATATCGTTCAGTACAAGAACGTCCTGATACCAGGATCGGTTGATCAGTTTGACGCCAAGGCAGTGGTTGGCTATTGTTACGATCCAGCCTTCAGGACATTTGTGAGTTACGATAACACTCAGTCTGTTCAAGCCAAAGCTGAATATGTCACAAAGAGCTGCTATGGAGGAGGTATGTTCTGGGAGTCGAGTGGTGATAAGCCCGGTGATCTCTCGTTGTTATCCTCTTTTGTGAAAGCCCTTGGTGGTGAATCAACGCTCGACAAATCTTGCAACAACCTTGAAGGCTATGGATCAAGCCAGTACTTGAGAAACCAGTTTAAATCTTTATTGTGACCTTCTAGTATACAAATTAGCCTTGCTCGTACAGTTCAGAGAATAGAATCCATCTTGGAGAAAACAGACAAAACACCAGCTACAACCTCGAGTTGAAGGTCGAACCCAGGGTTGCGTTCAAGCTCCTCATTGACCTCATTCACCAAGTTGATACCAAGACCCAAAGACCCTGCAGATGGCTAGAATGGGAACTCGGAGTACTGAGCCAACAGCTCATCAGCTCTGGAGAACGCTCTATCACGCTGGTCGTAGCCCAATGTGGCCAGCACGTTCTCCAACACGTTAGCAGCGTAGGCACCAGCAACGAGGGAGATCGAGCGGAGATATTTGAATCTTGTCTCTTCCGGGAACTTGTCGTTGGTTGGTAGTTGCACGGTTCTCTGCGACAAGAGACTGAGGATTCTTCTCACAATGGCGTCCTTGGAGGCAGAATCCGCCAATGGATGGGTAGGCATATCAAAGATCAGGAAGTTCTTACGTTCAGTTCTCAGGATGCCCTTATCAACAAGGCCCTTGGCGAGTCTCTCACGCACCTGCTTCAATTGGTAGTTGATCTTCATGAGGTTCCAGGTCTCACCACTGAGCAGGTCAATCCAGTTACCGACACTCAAGTTGCTGCCGTCATTCTTCATCAAGTTCAAAGTCTCATCGAGAAGAACTTCACCTGTCTTCTTGTCATCAATCACCTGGATCAATCTCTCGCTCACCTCGAATCTTCTTCTCGATGGGTCGTTCACAACGGCAATCTTTCCTCTGAAGGCCAATTCGAGGAGAATACAGCCACGGAGGGCATATGAGATGTTGTCATTCCAGAAGGACAGGTATCCTTCTTTGTCCTTGATACCCATCAGCAGAACCTCCTCCATGAGAGTTAGCGCTGGCTCCTTGGACTCTTGCAGTCTCATGGCGTTGTCCTCTGGATCGTAGCCAACAACAGGCTTCTGACCGTCCTCCACCGAGGAGATTGACTCAGCCTTCTCTGAGACCTGTCTTACTTTCCGGCGCTGAAGACCTGACATTGTTTGAAATCACTGAATTTGTAGAACGTATAGGTTTGGGGTTGAGGCAGTAGCAAATCCCACAGGCACAATTGGGTGGTTGACAGTTTCCAATAGGAGATGAGATCTGAAACAAATGCAGGTGGGAAAGTCGGGGAAAAGAGAAAATCCTCGAATGTCCAGTGAACTCTCGTTAATGTGGTCTTTCCGCCCTTATCGTCAAGTCTGGTAAATCACAGCGATAACCTCCAAGTTCACCTCGTCTGGTCTTCAAAAGCCGCCTCGTTGTTATTTCACAGTTCGCGGCCGATCTCTTTCGCCCTTGTTTGGGAGATTTGCAACAACGTGTAAAAAAAAAAGAAAAAAAAAAGACTTGGGGGAAAAAAAAACACTACAGATCGTGAATTAGCGGCCGTAGATCATCATCACATGACAGTACATTTGATATTTTATTCATTCACTTGGCCAGGATCTCACGACAAAGAGGCTCGATCATATCCTCACAGCCTTCTTTGATATATGCAATGAAGTATGGCGTGCATCTGTTCTCCGGGCTGTAGTTGAACACTTCACTCTCAGAAACCTCAGACACCGTTTCGTCATTGTACTTCCGGTACAGTCCGCGTTGGAAGTCCTTGATGTAGATCCAGTAGTGCCCATAGTTGGCAGTACCACGGTGCATGAACAAAGCAAAGATCTTGTATGAATGCTTCTTGTACTATTCACCTTCAAACTGATGGTCTATTTTGCTTTCCAGGTCTCTCACCCGTTGGCGAATAGTGTGAAGCATATCATCCAGTTTGGCGATCTGTCGTGTCAAGGTCTCAATGGTCCCCTCATCTGCAAAGTGGTTGGCCTTGAGCCAGTCACGGGTAGTTGTGAGTGAATCCTTGTAGGACATCCCGCGGTCATTCTTGTGCAATATGGTCGCTTCCTGCTCCCTCAACTTCTCGATCTCGAGCTTCCATGATTCAACCTCCTCACATTTGTGCAACAGCGATTCATCCCTGGTATCAACGTAGCGGTCCATGTAAATGGTCTCTGGGAATGGCAATTGCTTCTCGTTCTTAACTGTCGTCTAAAGCTCCATGTCATATGAGACTCTTTGTACCTAAATCTGTAACACTTGAGGTAAACTGTGGATTCTTTCCTTTCTCTTGCTCATCTTGTCACCATTCTCAAGAACCTCAGTAGCCATGAATACATTATCAAGGGCATCATATACGCTTCTTGGGTCTGCATTGACATTGACATAAAGGTTGAGGAATCTGTCTTTGGTGATTCGCTTATCTCCTGGGTTCTTCACGTCTGCAATTGTCTGGACGGTGTAGCCACAGAAAAGGTCCTTAACAAAGTCCCACTGCTCAAAGTTGTCATCCTCAATCACTCTGTCGGCCGGGAACGCTGCTTCCACTTGAGATAGCGTATTTCCAATGCATTCGGTGACATCTTGCTGTCTACCCATCTCATTAGCCAATTCCATATCTTCATCCGAGACACGCGCAGCTTTGGGCATTACCTGGAGAGGTTTGCTGCTGGATTTGGTGTCATTCCAAGAGCTATCACGAGCCTGTTGATTTTCAGTTGGGGTGTCAGTGAGATCAATAAGTTCAGTATTGTCACCATCAGCATCTTTCTTGACTTCAACAATATCCTCCATTTCATCGATGAACTCAACTGTTGCTGCAGAAGGCAAAAATGCCAAATACTAAAGTGACTTAGAAGGTGTAACGACGCGTTCAGCGGTGTGGATCTGCTCATCAAAAAGATTTCTGAGCTGATAGGTGAACTAGAACGCTCTCTCCATTTGGTTTTGATCGATAGAAGTACCAAGGACTCTCTTTGAGAGTGGTACCGTTTGCTTGTCGAAAACATCACCAAATTGCAAAATGCGCTCCCTGAACGGCTTGATGACAAAGAGATACTGCAAGAGCGAGTTCAAGTAGCAAGTGTTACCAGTATTCACCAACCCAACTGGCCACTAGTCTGCTGGTAAGCAAGAAGCATCGATCAAACCGGTTTCAAGATAAGATCTCATAACCATACTTCCCCTAGCATTTGCAATGACTCTCAAAGCCTTGCGAGATCTCAGAATATCATCTTTCTTGGCACTGTCGAACATCGTCATCACCTGAGAGTCCAGATGATCAGCATCACAATGGAGGAACTGATATGCTTGATCCAAAGTCATCTCTGGGACAACGTCAGGATATTCATTCTCAACATGATTCAAGAGCTTTGCCGATGATCTGTGAACTGCAATGCTAACAAAAGCGCGCCTGAACAAATCTACCTGCTGAGGGCAATCTGACATCTTCACCATCAATGCTGTACCAACCAAATCATCTTCCAGAGACTCTGTTATTTCAAGAGCGCGATAAGCCTCATCGATAGCAAGCGGCTCATACTTCAAGAAGTGAGCGATTTCTGCACTGCGTCTTGCTTTGGCAATTACCGACAAAGCATTTCTCAGAGTATGGCGACTTGTTTCTGTCATCTCATCGACTTCAGTTTTGTAAATTGCTAGAATCATTTCGTCTGTGATCTGTGAAGTGTCATCAGAATCGATTCCCAACGTCCGAAATGCATTGCTTATCGACTTCAAACCAACAATATCAAGCGATTCAACATACCGTTTCAACTTTAGATTCCCTTGGTAGTTGGATACATCACACAAAGCGTCATAGTAACTTGGCTTGTTAGACGGGTCATACTTGATAGTAGTATCGAAACAGGAAATGATCAAGTCATCATTATAGAATGGATATGCCGACAATTTGATGAAAGACGGCATCTTGAGAAACTGATGGTGTTGAATAGATGCAATATCGTCCAATGCACGGAAGAAGATGGTCTTGCCATCTTTGAAGCGCTGATCAGCAAAAGGATTTGGTTGCCCTCCACTGTATGCCTTTGTACCCAATAGTCTAACTTCCATCAACTTGCGGATAAACGATTCCCTGACGAAGCATTGTAGGCGATCGGAGGGATCTGTGATTTCTGGTGGGAAATACTCATCATCAATCAACGAGAAATGAAGCTTCTCCATCAAGAGCTTTGGATCAGTGTGAATCAAGAGTGACTTGTTTCCAGCTGGGATACTTTTTCTTTCTGACCCTACTTCAGCAAGGAGTGGGCCTCTGATGATACGGTACAAGACATGGAGACACTTCGATGGCGATGGAGAAGATTGTACTGTTCCCTATGATGATGATGTTGTTGGTGACGATAGGATCTGTGTTGGATCAAGACCTTGGCTGGCAAGATACTTGTGGTATCTGAGTTTAATTGGACCGAGTTCAAAGACAGAAAGATCGTCTTTATCAAATTCTGGCGCCGAAATCTCGATATGAATGACTTTCTTCGTCAGTGAGCAGACAAAAGTTGCTTGATCCAATATCTGGGGTGCAAATTGGCGGATCTGATCAGAATCTGCATATTTTGGCAGAGTGTTTCCAGAAAGTTCGTCGGCATCCTCTCTTGACAATTCACAGAGATGAAATTTGTTCTTCTAGACACCTTTGTTGATATTTCTGTTCTTGATCGCTACTCTCACATGGAACACCTTGCAGTTCGAAAGGGTAGGTTCTTGGTTGGAGAACAGGACACCTCTTACGATTGTGATGGTGTCATTGGGATTGGATGTTGATCTGAACCGAGTGATTGCGTCTTCATCGTCTGGCGGCACAAGAAAAGAGAATGGATTGTGGGTGATATGGGAGATGGAGTCGCTATACGTGAGTGGAGAGAGACGAAGTAAGCCATTTTTCTTGTCACCGTCTTCTGCCAAAATGTAGTTCAAGTCCAATAGAATGTCGTCATAGAGTCTGTTGGACGTTTTGAAGATCTTGTACTCCAAGAATTGGTAATCATCCTCATATTCATTATCAGCCTCCATAAGCGAGTCAGAGTCAGACGAATAGAGAGAAATCTGCTCCTCATGTGTAGTTGGTAATACACTCAAGTCTTGGTTCGCCACCGGGTCGACTTTATGTGAGGGTAAATCTGAATCAGCGTCTGCATCCTTCATGACAGCGGAGGGAGGAGATGCAGGAGGGTATGTGGTCATTTTGGGAGGACACTCATCTGGGAAGCACGCACTGTCTTCATCCATTGAAGGCTATAGCATGGCGGTGCTCGTATGTGATCGACTGGATGACGTAGCGCTGTGTAAGTGAGTTTGTGCGGGTTGCTTGTAGCGTTGGATGGAATGCGTTCCGTGACAAAGCTTACTGGGTAGCAGGTGTAGATGATTACTTTCAATGATATGAAAGCAAAAAAAAATGCACAAGTATAAGAACAGCTGGAAAACGTTTTGAGCTTGTAGCGACTGACCTTCTATTGTCATGTTAAAGTTCATGTACCGCCCACAAAGAAGGCAGTGATCTCCATAGAATTCCAGGTACCCGTGCTGGAATGACAGAATCTTACCTAAAATAATCAAACGGTTTTATCACTGATTTGGCGAAGGAAAAAAGAAAAAAAAACGTTCTCGATGACTTCCAGGTTAGGTATAGTAGGTACTCCAACCCAATAGTGAAGAACAGTTTCAAACCGTATCAACTCCTCTAACGTCCAGAACACATTCCAGCATGGGTTGGTTTGGCGGCAACTCCAATGTTATTGAGTCTGTATCTCCAGGTGAGACCAATGAGCTAATCTTAACCTCCACACCTTCTTCCACACCAACTACATCACCACCGCGTCCTCCTTCTTCTCACCCAGGCGCACCGGGCATGCCACAGATTGATATCAACAAGATCAACGCCAATGATGGAATTGGTGGGATGGCATCCAGTATCTTCGAGCAAGTCGTCACCGGAAACCCGTATTTTGCCGCAGGTGGAGGCTTGATGCTTCTTGGAACAGGTCTTGCTGTTGCAAGACAGGGTGTTTTGAGGGCTTCAGGATTCTTGTACCGTCAGCTCCTCGTTGATCTCGAGATTCCATCCAAAGATAAATCCTACATGTGGTTTTTGGAATGGATGTCGCAGCACAAACACAGAAGCTCTAGGCATTTGAGTGTGGAGACAAGTTTCGTTCAGCACGACAATGGAGCTGTTTCCACCAGGTTCTCACTTGTTCCAGGTCCGGGAAACCACTTAATCAGATACAAAGGCGCCTTCATGCTTATCAAGAGAGAGAGATCTTCGAAAATGCTGGATATGACGTCAGGGACACCTTTTGAGACCGTCACCCTGACTACGCTTTACAGAGACAAGGCCCTGTTCAACGATCTTCTTTCAGAGGCAAAAACACTGGCTCTTAAGGCACAAGAAGGTAAGACCGTCATATACACCTCATGGGGACCAGAGTGGAGACCTTTCGGACAGCCAAAGAAGAAGAGAACAATTGGATCTGTCATTCTCGACAAGGGTTTGAAAGAGAGCATTTTGGACGACGTCAGGGACTTCTTGAAGAGTGGAAAGTGGTATTTCGACCGTGGTATACCATACCGCAGAGGATACCTCTTGTATGGCCCACCTGGAAGTGGTAAGACAAGTTTCATACAGGCACTTGCCGGTGAGCTGGATTACAACATTTGTATTCTGAACCTCAGTGAAGCAAACCTCACGGATGACAGATTGAACCATCTCATGAATCATATCCCGGAGAGAAGTCTGCTATTGTTAGAGGACATCGATGCCGCTTTCAACATGCGTGAGCAAACAGACTCTTCAGGTTACAAATCCGGTGTGACCTTTAGTGGTCTCTTGAATGCCTTGGATGGTGTTGCCTCCTCTGAGGAAACCATCACCTTCATGACTACAAATCACCCTGAGAAGTTGGATCCTGCTATTCTGAGACCAGGAAGAGTTGACTATAGAGTACTGGTAGGAAATGCCACGGCGTACCAGATCGAGCAGATGTTCTTGAGATTTTATGAGAACGAGGCGGAGAAGGCCAAAGAGTTTGTTGAGAAGTCCACTGCATTGGGTGTGCCAATCTCCACTGCTCAACTCCAGGGGCTTTTCGTCTATAACAAAAACGACCCAGATGCTGCCATTGAAATGGTCGACACATTGAAGACACCAAACCATGTGTTTTGATGTTTCGTGGGTCCTGTAAATAGATCTGAATGAATAACGTAGATGGAAGATCATCCACGGTACTTCTTCAGCACCTTCTCTTTCACTTGTAGGAAGTGACTCGGGAGGACTTCTCTGGACCCATTCTTTTTAGCAAGGTGAACAGCCTCATCAATGAGCTCTTTCAGGAAGATGGCGTAATTCATGCTTATCTTGGAATGATTAAACGGTTAGTTCAAGCCATGTAGCCGAAATGATACTGAACAGGACATACCAAAATATCTGTGGAGTCATTGGATATCTTCTTGGACACCCTTTGTTTGACTTGGGTCTTGGCTACCCCTTTTGATATCGGAGCCATAAGTTGAGTACTAATGGAGCAGAAAGAAAAGTTTAGGACTACTCATCTTAAGATATAAGCAATGGGGAGAACAGGTATCCTGCCAAACGTAAACAATACCGCGAATTTAAGCAGGGTAATGGATGGTATCAACCGCCAAAAAAAAAAAAGAAAAAAGAAGCTATGGTTTTTCCGGCTGTAGCCCGAGAGTCGATACTCAGATATCGAGGGCGATTGCTATACAAACAATTAACTACCCACATTTGTTCATTTGCTTCGAATCCAAGTGAATCATATGATCACTTAGTGGGTAATAACTTATTTATGATGTTCTGACCTTAGTTGTGTCCTGATCTCCCTTCTAATTTGGGTCCCTAGACTGTGGAAATCTAGATCGATGCTCGGCCCGGAACGTCGAGTTCATGTGATTCCAGAATCCAGCTGCTGCATGAAGGTTAATCCGAGATGTTGCAAATCAGTGACGTACTACAGATGGTTTCTGCTCCATTGGGTGAGGCTAGCATACCCCAAGCCACAAGCTGCTGGCTTTGGATCCAATCTACATTCTAAAATATTGATCCATAAGAGAGTCACCACTTGTAAGCTGTAGTAAGCTAACACTCATGGGCTCATGGCAATATAATCTTAGCGTAATTATTTCCTTCGCCCGATCACAATATTGCCCGCCCGGAGAGTCAATGCCCCACTTCCCGCGCACGCCAAACTGCTGGAGCCAGGAGTCATCCCGGGCGCGGGAGGACTAGGAGGGAGAATTGCAGGCCGCTGACTTTTTTCCCAAGTATAATCTTCCGGATAATAATATTGGATACCAGCAAGAAACCAACCATAGCGTCAAGGAAACCTGCCGTTTACTGCTAAACACTCATACGTGAACAGTAAAGCTTTAGCGAACCTAACATACGACGCCTGGTGCGAATAAATCAAGTGATTCACGACCAGAAACCGCACCACAAATTCAAGACTGATCACACTCACACATTTACAGAAGAGAAAGACATCTGTTTCATCATCCAACCTCACCTTGAATCAGCACAATGTATGTGTCACCACTGCTCTCCAACGGCAAGAGTCAGACACCCAAGGAGTACACTATCCGAGCCAGAGATGAGATCGCAAAGAAACTGAATCTTCCGCGTGTTCCTACCTCATCCACGACACTGAAGCATGGACCTTCGCCTCTCCAACGTGTCATGAGTATGGGATCGGACACTTCCTCTCTGGGAAGGACATCATCAAACGACTCCTTGAACACGATATCTGAGAACCATGAAGACAACCATGCCCAACGCTCAACAAAGAAATCAAAATCGTTATTCGGATCTCTCAGTAAGCTGAAACGCAAATCATCAAACTCATCCTCCTCATCTTCTTTGCTATCAGAGACCGCCGACACCCCAAACGAACACGGCGCGGATGAAGATCTGATAATTCCTGATGCTGAGAACGATATCCCTATCATCAATAGTCTCCAGCCCTTGCAACAGGTACCCTCGATAGGTACCGTTGCTACAGCGGCTACCAACATCACATCCTCAACCATGTCATCCGCACAAACAAGGGCTACTTCATTATTCAGCGACCAAGTATCCCGATTCACAGCAGAAACTTCCAGTTCAACAGAGCACTTTATTCCAGTCCCAGCAACGTACGACTAGCCATACATTCCGAAACTCTATCAGCATCCAAGGTTTGAAAGCCCTCAGGGGATGGTGACAACGATCACACTACAGGAAGCGCTTCCAAGCTCGTTCGAAGACATGTATGCCCCTGAGCTACTCGCTGACCAAAGACTTTTGATAAATGGACGCCCGATGTTCACGAAAAGAGCGCTTCTTGACTGGGAGCTCAATGATTTAAGATCTCTACTGATAGTCGAGAAGATGAAACCTGAGTGGGGAGATCAACTCCCAAAGATTTCGCAACCAAGTGGCTTCAAATTGGAGTACATTCCCTTGGATGCTGATGATCAGTACATCGTGAAGACGCTGGTGGAGAGTGATATCTACAAAGAGGCAAACCTCGATATGGCCTTCCGTATTCAAACAGCCAAGTACACACTGCACGCTGCCAGAACCAGACATGCCCACATTCTGAGATGCTCTGGCCTTCCAACGATCTATAACAACAAGTTCTCCAAGCCAGAATGGAGAAATATCATCGAGAACTTCCTGCTCAACCTGGCAGTCGAGGCACAGTGTCGTCATGACTTCAAGATTGCTTGTGGTGAGCTGAAGAGAGCAAAGAAACAACAGATAGAAAACTCGGGTCAGAATTCCGTCATCCCACCTAAACTACACGGCAGAAACTCTCTGCTGAAGGCTGCTATCTACAATGGTGTCACGTCATCATCCACGTCAACAGTCTCATCATCCTCGCCATCATACAAACTAACGAAGGAGGAGAAGGGACAACTCTGGACAAACGTGCAGGCTGATGTCTACCAGAGAATAGGACTAGACTGGACACCAGACCAGGTGGACCACTGAACTAGCTCTTATACCGTATTTATGACTTTTAACGAACTAAACTGCATATGAATCCTAAAAGTGTAGGTAGTCTGTGGAATTTCGCGCTCATTTGTTCTCGAAGCGTCGAACACAGTTCAGGATCATCAAAACTTTTGGAGGCAAAAAGGTACAAATCAAGCTGGGCGACGTAATTTCTAACAAGACACAGACAACGTCATAATGACTGAAGCCAGAGAGTCTGCTGATGCAGCCGATCTTTTGAACCAGCTCTCCATCAAGACAGCTTCCCAAACCCCAGAGGTGGCTGCGAAGGAAGATGAGCAGGAGAAGAAGACACCAGCTGCCGTCGAGGAAAAGACAGAGGAGAAGACAACAGAGCCATCAAAGGCTGCAGAAGAGCCAGATACAAATTTGATCAAGTCCACCTATGAGGTCAAAGTTCAGCTTGCCGATCTTCAAGCCGATCCAAACTCTCCACTCTTTTCTATCAAGTCTTTTGAAGAGCTGGGTCTCTCTCCAGAACTGCTCAAAGGTCTTTACGCTATGAAGTACCAGAAGCCATCGAAGATCCAGGAGAAAGCCCTTCCATTGCTTATATCCAACCCTCCAAAGAACATGATTGGTCAGTCTCAGTCCGGTACAGGTAAGACCGCCGCTTTCTCTCTTACTATGCTGTCCAGAGTGGATACCTCACTCAACGCTGTGCAGGCCATCTGTCTTGCCCCAGCTAGAGAACTTGCCAGACAGACCATGGAAGTTGTGGAAACTATGGGCAAGTACACCGGTGTTACCACACAACTCATTGTCCCCAACTCTTTTGAGAAGGGCAAACACATCACTGCCCAGATTCTTGTTGGTACTCCTGGTACTCTTCTCGATCTGATTCGTCGTAAGCAGGTGGACACATCCAAGGTGAAGGTGTTTGTTCTTGATGAGGCGGACAACATGCTTGACCAGCAGGGTCTTGGAGATCAGTGTGTCCGTGTGAAGAAGTTCTTGCCAAAGACCACCCAGCTCGTGATCTTCTCTGCCACTTTCCCAGATGAGGTGCGCAAGTACGCCGAGAAGTTCGTTCCAAATGCCAACCAGCTCTCTTTGAAGCAGGAGGAGTTGAACGTCGATGCTATCAAACAGCTTTACATGGATTGTGACGACGAGAAGCACAAGTACGAGGTGTTGAAGGAGCTCTATGGATTGTTGACTATCGGGTCCTCCATTATCTTCGTGGCCAAGAAGGAGACAGCCAACATCCTTTACAAGAAGCTCGGTGATGACGGTCACAAAGTCTCTATTCTTCACAGTGACTTGGAGACATCCGAGCGTGACAGACTCATTGACGACTTTAGAGAGGGCCGTTCGAAGGTGCTCATCACCACCAACGTTTTGTCTAGAGGTATCGACATTCCAACAGTGTCAATGGTGGTGAACTACGACATGCCTACCGACAAGCAGGGAAGACCAGACCCTTCAACATACTTGCACAGAATTGGAAGAACTGGTAGATTTGGTAGAGTTGGTGTTGCCATCTCCTTCATTCACGACAAGAAGTCGTACGAGCAGCTTATGGCTATCAAGACATACTTTGGAGACATTGAGATGACTAGAGTTCCCACCGACGACTGGGAGGAGGTCGAGAAGATTGTGAAGAAGGTGCTCAAATGAGTTGTCAAATGTTAATAGAGATTAATTGAAGTGATTTTGAGCGGTGGGATGAAAGCCATTGTTAATTTTTGAACATATGTACATCCATTTGCGTAGACGGGATTACCATTTCGGGCCTAATAAGTTCGGCACGTTCGACCGGGCGAAAACGAAAACAAGATGTTGCAAAACAGATTAAAACCCGCCCTCTTTTCTTCCCCGTACACACAATAGGGGAGAAGCCACCGAACAGTATCAACCACAGAAACTAACTATCTATTTTACAAAATGGTGGATGCTTCTAAAATCATCAACGTTATCATTGGTATGTCGCAATTGCACGGAGAGCACTCGCCGCGTCCCTCAATTCAACCCCCGCTTTTCAGTCGCCTCTTGAGCAGCTTATCCGTTATCCCCAACAGAAAGCTATGGTGACCGAATTGTTTCTTGGACTATTACTAACGAATAAACTAGCTCTTATCTTGCCTCCTCTTGCTGTCTTCATGATGAGAGGTGCTGGTAGAGACTTGCTCATCAACGTTGTCCTCTGTAGTGAGTACTTTTTGGTTACCACCCTGGAAGTACACTTACCATCCTTTCAACCAGCAGTCATACTAACAATTCCCCCGCCAACCAGTCTTCGTCTGGTTCCCAGCTATCTTGCACGCTGTCTACATTGCGATTACCGATTGATTGTGCGCTACCAGAAGTATGGGGGCACACGAGATGCGAAGCACAATTCCGTGGACTAGCCGATGGTGTGTCGCTACTCCTATATTAGCCTTTTAAAACCAGATTACTATTTTGATATCCCTTTAATTCATGTTGTTCATTTCTTCTCAATCTTTCTTCAAGATCTTACTCGTCTACTCGACTCTGAGCTCATTCGTGTAGAGGTGCAAATGTACCATATGAGATGTCTCATGAAACACATACTACGGCAAGAGTAGAACAAAGTATCACAGAAATCAAACCATATGTACATTTAATAAAAGAGAAACCAAAGTTGAAAGATCAGTTGTGTACCGAAGACTCATACATAGCGTGTTGCGCGTTGATATCATCTTACAACCTGTTGTATAGTTAGTATTTCGAGCACTGTCAGCTTTCCAGAGTATCAAGAACACTTACTGAGGAGCCATAGCATCCATGAGAGGGCTAGCGATGAAAGCAACACCGGCCTGTAGTGATAGTTAGTACAAAATGCACCAAAGCGAAAAGATACAACAGCCCAGACTTACAGCAAAGAAACCGATGTTCAAGAGAACTGGGAAACCTGGGTGGTTGGTGATCTTGGAGAAAACACCGTCGTTAGCCTTTGGCTCAGCAGCTGGTCTGTGCAAGTGGTTCATAGTGGTAGATGCGATTTGGATCAGATATGAAGAGCCTACTGTTCTTCTCAAGTGTATCCTTTCTACCAGATGTTGATGAAAGACACTTTTCACTCCACGCTGTACGCCCACTGTATGAAAAAATCACCGCGAATAGTTACGTAATACCACTGTGGGTGATTACGTCATGATAGCGTGGCCCAATCAAAATACACAGACACCAGATAGGGGCCCCTACATATTGAGATAACAGATTGATTATTGTTTTCGGCTGAGCTTCTCAGTCATTTTCACTACTATCCTTGCGAGAAGTTGCACCAAGTGGCAAGGAGCAGAGAGCTAAGCGTCCAGCATATGGCTGTATGTATATGTCTCCTCAACCATCAGGTCACCACCTAGGGGCACCGGTAGCGGGTGCTGCAACAGTGTCGTTGGGCGTAGCAGTATCATCTCATTCGACCAGAAGTTAACAATAGAGGCGGGGAGTACCTGCGAGGCATACCAAGATCTTAGATTCCGACTGGTTTGACTTGAATATGGCAGTACGGTATAGCAGAGACGTTCTCAAGAGTGCGAACTGCTGGACCCATAGCTTACCTTCCTGTTATAGAGCTGTGATTTCCCAAAAGATTTAAATTGTAGACTGATGTAACTCATAGAGAGTCCTTTCGTACTCATGGAGAATTTCCCAGCTTTTGGTTTCAGAATAACAGTTGTTGCCCCCAGTGCGGATGTGGTGGACCGTAGCAAGTGTAAGGTGTACATAAGGAGGTCATACATGATAAGGAGAACAACCGGGAGAAGTACCGAGATTGCGATGGAAAGCTGTTTTTGTGGTTAGTTTGGCCATTTCTGGATGAATGATGAAACTTGTAACTTGTTGAGAAACCGGAAGAACGAGATGGAATGTTCGGCCATTCTATCAGCCAGCAGCAACAAAGCTCCAGAACGTGGGACCTGCGAAACTTACCGAGATGTACCGTAGAGTAGATACCATTTGGGCAACCGATGGTGAAGCGAAAAAGTATAGAGAGTAAGGATTTAAGATATCCATGCCGTACCTTATAGTGTGATCTTGGTAACCTTACTATGAGATGGTGAGTCGAAGAAGTATGCGAATGTCTAAGTTGGCATGTGCTTTATCTTTCATC